>PVKU01003520.1:0-175432 GCA_004027475.1 Anoura caudifer | reverse complement strand
GTCCTGGAGGTTCCTAAGCCTCTCCTCATTTTTTTGAATTCTTGTTTCTTCCTTGTTTTTTGTTTGGTTGTTTCTTTCTTCCTTCTGGTCCACTCCATTGATTTGAGTCCCAGTTTTCCTCCCATCTCTGTTGGTTCCCCATGCATCTTTCTTCATTTCACTTATTGTAGCCTTCATTTTCTCATCTAATTTGTGAGCAGAATCAACCAATTCTGTAGGTATCCTGATTACCAGGGTTTTGAATTGTGCATCTGATAGGTTGGCAATCTCTTCATCGCTTAGATAAATTGGCTCTGGGGCTTTGATTTGTTCTCCGGTTTGAGCCATTTTCATTTCTGGGTTTTTTTTTCTTTGTTTGTTTGTTTTGTCTAGTCGTGGCTGTTACGTAGTGAGGGGTGGAGCCTCAGGTGTTCCCCAGGGTGGGACAGCCCAGTCGCTGGGTAGTGACGCTGTATGTGGGGGCGGGGTCTGAGAGGAGATAATGGAGGTTGCTTTACTGACTCTCAGATTCCAGTTCCTTTCACCGCTTCCCCTTTGCCTGGATTATCTGCACGTGAATGTGGGACCACCCGGTCAGCCAGCTGCCTTGTGCAGCCTCACTGGTTCTGCACAGTTGCCGCCCCGTGCCCGGGGTCTGCTAGTCGCCGCCTGTGCACCTGGGGGCTGCCAGCCACTGCTGCCTGCATGCCCGTCCGCACCTCCGCTTTTTCCTGCCGCGACTCTGCCCTTCTTACCAGTTTGGATGAATCGTTGTTGGACTTCCAAACAGTTTGATTTTCTGAGTTCTGGTTGTTTTCTTGTTTCTAAATCTTTGTTGTCCTTAATTTTGGTTGTGAGAAGAGGCACAGTGCATCTGCCTACACCTCCATCTTGGCCAGAAGTCTGTCTAGTCTCTTTTAAACAATTGAGTATTTAAATACTTTACCTAGAAACTTGTCAAAAATTCTTTTTAATACAAGCAGGTACCACTAATTAAATTTCTTGAATTACTTGTCACCTTCAGAGACCCTCTTAAAGAAGCTAGCTAATATGTGTGATATCTGGAGGCAGAGCACCTTCTCTAACAAAGTAATTTGGGTTGCATGGCAAATGAGAGCAGTTCTTGCTTTACATATTCAATGTTCTAGCCATAAGCAGGAATCACAAAAATCACCCCATTACCATCAAAGATTGAAAAATAGTGATACCTCTACATATTTGTATGAAGCACTGAATGTTATTCAAAAATTTTGCCTAACTGTAAACCCATTCTTTTCATGTGAGAGATATTGCACGATTGCTTTTATTTCCTTCCCCAATTCTATAGCTTAATATAAATGATTAATTCATTATACAGTATATATCATAAAATATATACAGCTTTTACATTTTCATTTGTGTGCCACTATGTCCATAATGCATTTTAGAAACACCATAGGGAGCAAAAACGAATGACCTTTTCTGCTATTCTTTTTATCCTGGGTTTGAATTTTTTCTTTTATTTCCCCTAGAGAAATTCAGAAAATATAAATTAGAATGCAGATTCCTAGGATAATGGGCTTCTTGCTTTAATTCATTCAATAAAACAGTGTTTTCTCTGCCAAAGAGTGTGTATCCTGAGATAAGATAAATGTGCTCACTCCCTATGCAGAGCAAGGTAGGAATATAACTGATAAAATTTTGACAGCTGGTTGAAATGCCAACAGAAGCTTTAAGGGGTTGAGTAGAGAAAGTAAAAGAGAATAAATGAATAGATGAAATGAACAGTTACATGCTATGGCAGAAACAGTGTGGAACTAAATGCTGTTTTCACATAGAATAGATAACTGTATACTTGAATACACAACTCAGCTTCGTTTGGTTCCTCTTAATCTACCTCCACTCGTTCAGTCAATGAGGAAGACCAAGACTTGTACTCATCTCCAAACCATACCTCTATTCCCACTCTTCTCTCTATTTTGATCTAAATGATCTGTGGGTAAATCATCATCATCTCCTAACCGGTCATCTTTCTTCCACTCTGTCTCTGAAGCAGACTCAATCCAACACTATAGCCAAATCCAAACACAGAAGACAATTATCTTCACCTTGCTGGACATTTTTACTCCCCCTGCATTAAATCATTTCATGTCTACTGATATAGTTCAAATAAAATCTAAATTATGTACCAATTTTTTCAATCCCAGTATCACCTGTGCCCATACTCTTTAGTTTTCATGTCATGCACCCCTCCCATGCCTTGTCTCTTAAATTCCAGCCATAGCTGGCCTTTCTCCTCTGAAAAGCTTGTTTCTACCCTGTTTTTCCCCCCACTGGCTGTGTGTTTCTTCTCTCAGATACTCTTCCTAATTTTTGCATCCCCTAAATGTTCTTCCTTTAGCTGTTTCTTATCATTAGATTTTGGTTTAACCTTTACCCTCCTGTAAAGAACTTTCCTGATCTTCTGATTTTAAGTGGCCCTCTTTTTCAATCTAGTGCATTACTTTATTTCTCTGTGTAATGCTCATTAACAAAATACATATCCTTTATTATTCCTGTTTTTTGTGTAATTATCACCTGCATCTTTTCCTCCACTAACTTGATTAAAAGCTCCATGAGAGCAGGAACCTTTCCTGTTTTGCAGGCTATTCTACCTCCAGGTTCAGAATAAATTATATATGCCCTGGCTGGTGTGACTCAGTGGATTCAGTGCTAGCCTGCAAACCAAAAGTTTACCAGTTTGATTCCCAGTCAGGACACATACCTGGGTTATGGGTGAGGTCCCCAGTTGGGGTTACACAAGAGGCACTCACACATCGGTGTTTCTCTTCCTCTTTCTCCCTCCCTTCCCCTTTCTCTAAAAATAAATAACAGAAAAAAATGATAACTTATATAAAGTGCTCAGTGACTATTTCCTGAATAAATAAATAATGCATTCTCACCCCTGGTCTTCACCCCATTATATTAGGACTGTCTGTGACCTGCCAGAATTTCCCCTAGTTAACCTCTTTGAGCCTTTTTCATCAGTTCTGGACGGAGATGTTGGGTGGGCTCATAGAGTATTTATGATTTTTAATTTGGTCATTGTTATTTGCATTGACTTATTGCAGTTAGAATTTACTAAATATAGAAATACTAAACACATAATAAGAACAAAGAACAACCACTAGCTCATGTGTAATTTAAAAAATCTAAACAAATGGAAGAAATATTTAGTCCATGCACTTGAAAATTATGCTAATGTTGCCTAAATAATCCTCTTCTTTGTTATTTTCACTGTGTATCTCTGTATGTTTGTTATCTATTACATGAAACCTTAAACATTTTGTATTTTACTTATGTGCATACCTAGTGCTATAACTAAATATTACCAAAAGTGATTCCTTTTATTTACTTTTCTTGTTTAGACATTTCAGAAAAGTCTATTTTGGGTAAGACTGCCTGTCTGAAATTTTTTAATTAAATTTATTGGGGAACATTAGTTAATGACCTTATACATATATGACTTTTAGGATGGCTACTACCTGTAAGACAATAACAAGTGTTGGATAGGATATGGATAAAATGGAATTCTTCCTATTAAGTTTTTGACCCCTGAATTTAGAAGACTGATAAGCTACAATATCATCTCCTGTAGAGGACACAGTTAGAGGTAGACTGACTATACAAGTATCTAGTGTCTCTCCAAATATTCACCAAATATCTGTGTGCTACTGTCTGCATTCTTACTAAATGTTACTACAATCAGTCCTTTAAAAGAGAGATGTTATATATTTCAGGCAAACTTTATACCGGAAAAAATTCAAAATTACATGCAATATAAATACGGATGTAATTATATAGCAAATAGTTCCAAACAAAATGGAACTTCAGAATTTTTACCTGTAAGTTTCTGTTAGAAATCACTAGACGGTAAAAGTAGATTTGGGGAAAGTAATAGAATAATATCCAAAAATTAAGTCATTTGATGTTTATTCCCCAAACCCAGGACTATTCACTGGCTTGGCACATACTACATACTCAATAAATATCTACTGAGTTATTGTTAAGGAATCATCTTGCCTTTTTTTTCCTATGTGAAAGTATCACAAGTAATGACCAGATAAAGAAATTCATGAATGTTTATAGTATTGCATTATAACACTGACATTTATTTTAAGATATCTCTGGGTTCTAATTCTGATTTGCCAATGCCACATCTTGAACATGCCAGAACTCTGCAATTCTATGTTAGCTCCCCACTATTAATAGTTAACAGTTCCCTTTTTAAGGAATGATCATAAGTGCACTGGAGGCTTGAATGGAACTGACCCACAGGGATATATTATCCTTGGGTTCAGAGCTATAACTATTCTCTGCAGAACTTGGCACTGTTTGCATCCTCCCTCTTTGAATCATGGTGAATGCCTGTGCTCATAAAGAACCACCCCCTTTCTGGTTGCTCAGATTCTGGATGCCAGATTCTTCCTGCTGCTATAGTCTCCCAGCAGGCCAAAGCTACGTAGCATCTTTTAACATGGATAGAGTTTGTCGACATTGTCAATCCTCCATATTTATGAAGTGTTGCATTTGTGGGGATAAAACATAGCCAAATCTGTGTTGTTTTCAGCCTGCCTTTTCTGTAACTGTCATTTCTTTGGCTTGAAGTGGATAATGCTTCCTTTCCAGGGAGCATATTTAGCTTCTTTTCAGAATGGAGTCTGCAAGGGATTTACATTCTCATGCTAAACAGGCTTCTTTTTCTAAGAGTATCAAAAATAAGCAGAATTGCAAGAAAGAGAAAGAGGGGAGAAAGTATGTAAAAAAGTCAATTTTTTAATTCTTTCAAAACACTGGGATTAAAAGTTTTGACATACTAGCTCATGCATATGACATTCGATGTATTTGAAATCAATTAAAAATAATACCTGCTTTAGTACATAAATGTGTCACCAATTCATCTCTGCAAATGTTATGACATTCAGAAATATATATGCTTTTCCACAACATGGAGTTCAAAAACTACCTGCAGTGTGGTAGCAGAACTGCACAAAATTATAAGATATAAAACACCAAAAATGTATATTCAGCAGCCTAGAGCAGGAGCATCCCAGGTCTCAAAACCTTCACTCATTATTACTTTCTGACAGTAAATTCTATGTGAGTAACTATCACAGAGAATATGTGTATCTCTTTTTTAAGATTTTATTTATTTATTTTTTAAAGATAGGGGAAGAGAAGGAGAAAAAGGGAGCGAAACATTGATTGATTGCCTCTCACGCACCCCCACCAGGGGATATGGCCTTCAGCCCACACATATGCCCTGATCAGGAATTGAACCTGCTACTTTTCAGTTCATGGGACAATGCCCAATCCAGTGAGATACATGAGTGGGAGTGAGAATATCTGTATCTTAAGATAACATTCGAATAATGCTAAATCACAATAAAACCATGAACACATGTAAGGACAAAACATGCAGTTAATAGTTTTCTGTTTGAGGTTGATCATGAGTAAAAAAGTGACAGAAAGCTAACAATGATAACTTTATGAATCAAACTCTATGTACTATTGCTTAAAAATATTACTTTCTTCTTTTAATAATAAAACAGGCTGACAGATATAGGGTGGGGGTGGAAGGATAAGCAAAAAAGAAAAGAGAAAACAATATCATGGACACAGACAACAGTATGGTGATTGTTTGGGGAGTGGGATGGTGAAAGGTGGAGGAGGGTAAGTGGGAGATAAATAGTGATGGAAGGAGACTTGACTTGGAGTCGTGAACACAATACATTATACAGATGATGTGTTATAGAATTGTGCACCTGAAACCTGTATAATTTTGTTAACCAGTGTCACCACAATAAATTCAACAAAAAGGAAAGTAAATAATAAAAAATAAAAGTGTTAAGGAAGGATAATTAGCCATTTATTAAGGATACAGTATTATTGCTACTTAATGGGCTATTTCATTGGCTTCATAAGAAAATAAGTATTGCAGGATGAATTTGCAGAAAGTCCAGTCACTTAGTGAAAGAAAATATAAAATAAGTTTTTCTTATTCCAAAGAAAAAAATGCCACTAATTCAAACAGTGTCTTTAAAAGTAAATGAAGTTAGAAATAAAATATTTTAAAAGTAACCTGCTTGTTATATAAGTATCACTCAGGTAACTTTTTCTTGTTTTAAAGTAATTTTTCTTTCAGGTGTTCTACTTCTCATTTTACAACATCAAGGCTGTTTTTATTTGTACACACAAAGAGCCAAAAACATACAGATGATGTAGGATAATAAGAATGCAAACATTATAAGAGCATTAATCATGTAAATAGTTCAGCAAATATCCATACCATTGCAGTCCATTTGCTCTTTTTTGTTGTTTTATATAACTGGATTATGATGAACTATGGTTCACATCATTCATCAGCAACTGGATTATAGCTGTATTACAATTTGCTTAATTGGTATCAAAGCAAAAATTATGCTGTACTGGACAGGTTGTTAACAGAATGTAACAAAGGGAAGAAATGTCATCTCTAGCAAATCTGAACATCACAATATAACGCTATACCTATCAAGGCAAGAGGACAGGTTTTAAATGTCATGATGAATAATTAGAAACTGTGAGCATGATCTGTGCTCATTCAGAAAGTATTCTCTTAAAGTCCTTTGCACTTCTGAATAAGAACTTTGAATTTTTAAATCATATATTAATAAAAAATACTAAAAAAAGAGATAATATTGTGCCATCAAAAATACAAAGTTAAGTTTTCATGCCTTAGGAGCAAAAGCATAATTGTTTTTAACTGAAGCACTCAAAATGAATATACTTACCTCAAGATGAACAAGAGTTGCATTTTTCATCATCAGAATTCAAATTTCTATCCACTCTGAAATATAAGATAAAAAACTAGCAGCTGATTTATAAATGGCCATATTTTACTTTGAGTCTTGACCCCTTTTTTCATTGAATAATTGCAAAAAGAATTCTCAAAATTCATTAATTGGACAAAGGCACAGGCTTTCAAAAGATCTATTTTATTCACACACATGTGCACACACACACCCTATACCTATGTCTCTCTCCTCATGTTCATGTAAATACAGAGTCTAAAGTGAACTTTCTAAAACCTACTTGAAAATGGAATATCAGACTTGAAAATGAAATCATAGGTTTCTCATGCATAAGTATAATTATTTATAAGTTTTACTTGCCTAATTATATTTTCAAAATTTTGTTTTATAAAGCAAATGAATTCTTTCATCATATACTGATAGCAGAGAAAGATATATCAATTAACTTACAACTGAAAATTAACTTTATTTTAAAAAGAAAAGAATTTATAAAATGATACTTCTCATGTAAATCCAATATAAGTGTAAGGTGTATTATATGCCTCATTAAATATGCTTTTCCCTACACACTCTGCATTAGAATTTATCTGTGTCCAAGTACACAAATATAAGTATGTGAAAGCAAGAGTAAACACTCTTATTCCTCTAATACATAATAGTTGAGTTTTACTAACATGGTTTTATGCTATTCCACTGGACAAGTTCAAAAAGGACATCACAGATTCATTGAACATCACAGCCAAAAGGGAATTTTGAGGTCTTTTAGTACAAACTCATCATGCAGTTTAAAATGTCAATCAAAATATATTTAAATACATTATAGATGAATATTTTCATCAAGCAGGTCTTATGATAATATACATACACATTGAAATACACATTAGTCATTCTCAATTTTCACTGCATATTTCAATCACCTGAGAATTTTTTTAAAAATACCCATACCTGGGCTCCCTATCTCCAGAGAGTTTATTTAATTTGATGAAGTCTGGTCATTAGTATGTTCGAAAATTCACCATCAGTATATTTCTAAACCGCATACTAATGTGTCCACTGACCCACATAAATCATATAAGTAGTCACCGTTAGAGGAGGATATCAAAATGCAAATGCAAAATGTCAGAAATAAGCAAAGTCTATTTCCAAGTTAAAACAAATTGTTAATATTGCAAACCAGATTCATACATGTAAATTCATATAAACAGTTTTTCCATGTTTATTAAATGAATCATTATGCATATATATTTTTAAATTTTAAATTAAGGCTATTTTACATTACTATGACATCAAAGTTGTTAAAAAGCACTTTACAAACATTAATTTTGCTTCACAATATCACTATAAGCTACATACTATTATTTCTGTTTTACAAAAGGGAAAACACAGGCATGAAGAGGCTAAACTAATTGTCCAGTCATGCAACTAATGAATGTTACAGCTGGGAAAATAAGAGGAGATTTTAATACTTAATGCCCTTATCTAATAATGTTTCTGTAAGGAATGGGATGAAATGCTGAAAAAAATGTTTTCAATGTAGTGCTTTTTCTTTTAGAAGATGCTCTGTCATGATCTACAATATTTATTATGTAGTTTCTGTGTCTAGGGTACCATGTCAGACACAGCAAAGGTAAAACAGTACAGAGCCAAGAATCTCCATTTCATCTGCATGATCAAGAACCTTCATTCCACAACCATGCAAAAGCTTCATTTCTTTAATATGAATTTTTCTCCTTTCTTTTCTTTTGATTCAAATAGGCCTCATTCAGCACCCTGACTGACCTACCTCTCTCTCCCTTGTATGCCCACTACTTTAATCATGAAGCCCTCAGAACAATGAGGTTCTGGTCAGCATCAAATAATCTTAGGAAAAAAGTCTCAGATCTGTTGGCCATAGAGGCAGAGTTTCAGTCAAACTCAAGATAACATCCAGGCTTCAGTGGTGTTTCATCTCCAGGCCCAGAAAAGCAAAAGGATCCCACCAACCACACCCTTGTGAGACCACCAATCAATAGAAACCATGACCCTAGCCCCTACCCTAACTCCCTTAGCCCCCCAAATCCCATCCCTTTGAAGCCATCAGGGAGTCAGGTTTTAGAACTCTAGTTTACCTGTGCCTCTGGGTTTGATGCTTTGTCCGTCAAAATAAACTTTTACTTTCTTTGCTGCAAACACCTGTACTTATTGGGCTTTTGTATGCACAGGCAAATGGACCCCTTCAATTTGATAATAATGTCATGTACAGGACCAACAGTTTTTTTGGTTTTTTTTTTTCTTTTTTTTTTATATAGGACCAGCTGGCCAGGCAGCTAAGTTGGTTAGAACATTGGCCTGACACTCAAGGTTGAAGAACAGGTCTCTGGGCACATACAAGAAGCAACCAATGAAGGCATGAATAAGTGGCTCAACAAATCAATGATTTTCTCTCTCTCTCTGTCTTCCTCTCTCTCTCTCTCTCTTCCTCTCTCTCAAATCAATTTTGTATATAATTGATTTAAAATTTGATTTTATATATAAAATTGATTTGAAATCAATACATAATTGATTTCTATATACATATATTGCCAATAAATTCCATCCGAGGTGAATACCTATAAAGTAAATAACCATACAAACATTATATGTGCTAAGAGCCAAATCTGTGGTGAAGAAAGAACTATAAGGATTCAGAGGTAATTTTTGGAAAAGTTTGAAATCAAATTGATATGAAGACATGAAATAATTCAAGGCCAAAATATGTACAAAATGTTTGGTAATGATTAGTTCCTTTATCTCTTCTTTTAAACATTTTATTTATTTATCTTTAGAGGGGAAGGGAAGGAGAGAGGGAAAGAAATATCAATGTATGATTGCCTCTCATGTGTCCCTTGCCAGGAAATGGTCTGCAACCCAGGCATGTGCCCTGACTGGGAATTGAACCGCGATCCTTTAGTTCACAGGCCCATGCTCAATCCATTGAGCTATACCAGCCAGGGCCCTTTATCTCTTTTGATGCTGGTAGACTTGGAAGAGTATAGATGAAAAGGTTGGGAAATGTGGTCGGGCCAAGGGTGAAAAGACTTGAATAGCAGTCTAAAAAGTTTGAATATTACCTCCAGACAAAAGGCAAAACTATTGAACATCTGTAGTAGAGGTACATCAAAAGCAAAATACTACATAGAAACATTAATCTAAAACATAATTTGTAAGAAAGATTCAAATGGGAGAGATTAGAAGTGAAGAGTCTAATTAGGATATAAATTTTGGGGTGAGATGGAGAAACACCTGGTCAATAACAGCAGTTCTCTGACTAGTGTGGCTCAGTGGGTTGAACATCATCCTACAAACCCAAAGGTCACTGCTTCAGCTCTGATCAGGACACATGCCTGGGCTGGGGGTATGCAAGAGTCAACCGATTGTTTCTCTCATGCATCAGTGTTTCTCTCCCTCCCTTTCTCCTTCCCTTCCCCTCTTTCTAAAAGTAAATAAATGAAATCTTAAAAAAAAAAAAAAAACAGCAAATGTAGGAATAGAAGGAAACACATGAATTAGTAAGGTCTTTGGGAGAAAACAACAACAAAAAACGTTAAAAGTCTTTCTGAATTACTGACAATAGGAAGAGATGAATTTGCAGATGATAAAATCTGTCAGTGTATGAATATTCTACATGGCCTCTAGCCAGGTCTTAAATACATTTTGTGATGGAATACTCCCTTTTACAAGTGGCAGCCCATTTCATAGTACGATGGTCTTGATGACTGCAAAGCTGGTTTCATTTGGTAAAAATTTCACCTAATGTAACTTTTATCCTTTGTTTCTAGGTTTGCACTTATACTACTCTAGTTCACAAACACAAATTATTATTTTTTTCTCCAAAGGATCAGATAGTAAGTATTTTAGGCTCTGGAAGACATATGGTCCCTGTCACAATTACTCAGCTTGCTGTTGTAGGGAGAAAGTAGCCATAGACAATGCACAACATGAGTGAACATGGCTTTCTTCCAATAAAACTCTGTTTACACAAACAGATGGC
The DNA here is from genome assembly GCA_004027475.1 of Anoura caudifer. NCBI lineage: Eukaryota > Metazoa > Chordata > Mammalia > Chiroptera > Phyllostomidae > Anoura > Anoura caudifer. Next base: position 164,632 of record PVKU01003520.1, on the reverse strand, counting down.
AGGCAAGTTTTGGCCCAACAGCCATACTTGGCTGACCCCTGCTGTAGATCATAAACTATGTTTAACCTATTTTAAGGCACATTTTATCTTTCAAACTTTCTACAAAATCCTCTTCTCCAGCCTAAACACACCCAGGTCCTTTGACTATTTCTGATATGATGGGATTTTGAATCATACTTCTGAAGTTTCAGCAATGCACCCATGTATTTTATAGACACTGACACTCATAATATAATAAATCCCTCTCAAAATGGTCAAACAATTGAGAGGGATTATTGATTTCCTTTACTGGACACTTTAGTCCACTAACAAATTCTATGACTGAATAAACTATTCATGACAGCTATATTTTTCTGTTGATTCATGCATCAGATTAAGACTCCTCTCCACACTTTGAGAAGATGAGCTATTGTTGAGGCTGCTACCCTTGCCGACTAGTACTCTGACACTTATGCACTGTAGGGACAAAATTAGTATAGGCCGATGTATGCTCGGAATTCTAGAAAAGCAGATACCTAATGAACTGGCTTTTTTTCTCCAAAAGCTTAGACCAAGGTCTGCCTTCTCTGTATCAGATTATCAGATATTTTCCAGTTCTGGTGAGTTCCTAATTGTTCTTTGGGCTAGAAAGGATCTGTGGAGTAATGATCATGTAGCCTGAGCTGAGACTAATCCACACTGTTTTTAAACTGGCCAGAAATAGAGACATTTGCTGAGACAAGAGTTCCATCCCCATCCTCCGGAGTTCAGGAACTCTCAGGAGATTTAGTTCAATAATGTCTGCTATTGAATCTGCATCCTTTGATCAAAGAATAAAATTTAAAGCTTTAAGGTCCTTTATTATGTATGCTTTTTAAAAACTGAGCTTTAGCAAAGATTTTCTGAATAACTGGTGCTAGTACTACAACCAACCATTTTACCAAGTCAGCTTTTCTATTTGTCTTTGTGGCATTTATCACTAAGTGAAACTATATTTCTTTCCTTCCCTCCTTCCTTTCTGCCTTCCCACCTCCCTTCCTTCCTTCATTTCTTTGTATTCTTTCTCTCTCGGTAGAGTATAAGCTCCTAAGAGCAAAGACTTCTTTGGTCTAGTAGCTGCAATGTTCCAGGAACTGTTTGGATCAGTGGTGAAGAAGACCTAGGCTTTGCCCTCAAGGATTAAACTTTGGGAAAACAAGAAAATTATAAATAAAATTATAATATGTAGATATTTCTAGCATGCTTGGCTCTCATGTAATGTCCCCTATAGTTTTTTTTTTGCATTAACCACTATAAAACTTCTTCATTTTTTAATTGATAAGCTTAACTCTTTATGACTATTCTAGTTATCTGATGCTATGTTACAAAGGTCCTAAAACTCAAATTGAAACAACAGATACTTTGTTCCTGAATCAGTAATTTGGACAAGCCTCTGATCCTTTTGGTGTCAGCTGAGACTTGGGCAGACCAGAATCAAATAAAGGCTGACACTCTCACAAGTCTGTAGATTGCATTTGGCTGTTGACTAGAACACAAGTTAAGGTTGTTGGCCAAAATTCCTAAATGCGACTTTTCCATGTGGCCTCACTTGCCTCATGTACAACACAGAGACTGATTTCAAAAAGGAGCATCCTCAGAGAGAACTTAGCAGGAACTGTGGAACCTTTTCTAACCTAGCCTCGTAGTCATGCGGTGACAACTGTGCCACCTTTAGTTTCTCAGAAGAAAGATTAAGACCAGCCACTCTTTCAGAGGGGAGGCAACATTCTCCAATTTTTGTGGGAGGTATGTGGACATGTTTTGAAGTCACCATAGTTTGTCTTCTGTGAACCACAAATTACTTACATTTTCCCAACAAGAAAAATATTTCAACTCTTCATAGGGCCTCCCCAAAGGCCCTACAGCATGGAGCTTAAGCTTCTTTTCTCGGGTTTCGTCACCTATCATAGGTCAAGTTGACTTGAGGCTCTTGTGGTGCAGTCACTTGACTACAGCTCTTCAAGAAGTTTATGTTAATCTGAAGAACTTGAATTAACTAAAAGTCATCTGATACCTCATATACCAAACAAACAGTGGTGCAACAGGCATAGGATAAACACTGTAAACATACCCAGTCAAAAAAAAAAAAAATAGGACAGGAAGTATATAGCAGTCACTGACCCATAAGGATATCAAATTCCAGCCAGGCACTTGTTGCTAGTCCTAGTTTCTGGAAATAGTCCTCAAAACATCTTAGTGCTGCCCTCTGAGCTCTTGGTTCCACCCTTTGAGTCATCCTTTCTTTTATGTGAAACATGGCTAGTGTTTGTAGCAGATTATTATCTTTAGTCTTCTTATTGCCCATAATAGTTCCAGAGCCCAAAGGACTCTTCACTTTGTAATGTCTCTGCCTCTTTTAGTTCAAGCTGGTAGGATTTTTTAAAAAATTAGAGAAAGTAACCAAACCCTTTAAAAAATATCTTCAAGATTAGTCTGCTCTACTTTGGGTTCCCTGGAATGCTACTGTGGAGACAGTTCTCTCAAGATTCTTACAGGGCCTTTTGCCTATTTGAAAGGGTCTATATGCTAACCCCTTAAAACTTTCTAAGGTCTTAAGAAATGTTTTTATAGTTACATCCTTGGTTTTATCTTTAAACCATGTTTTTCTGAGAGTGACCTAGATTTTAACTTTGCCCGGAAGCTGTTATTTAATTATAGCATCTTTTGCAATCAGGAGAGTCTTGGAATAAAACACCATTTTATATTTGAACTCAGCAAGCCCAGTTCTTTCTTTCTCTCTTTTCTCTTTCTTCCTTCCTTCCTTTCCTTCCTTCTCTTCCTTCCTTCCTTCCTTCCTTCCTTCCTTCCTTCCTTCCTTCCTTCCTTCCTTCCTCCCTTTCTCTTTTGCTTTTCTCTCTCACATTTTACTATTAAGCAATTTGGAGAAGCTGGGTGGCACCTTAAACACTTCTACCTGGAAAACTAGATCATCCAATTAATTAGGTATATATTTCATTTTTACCTTTTGATAAGAAGTGTTTTAAAGAAATTATAAGCATTTGTTAAAAACCACCACAGTATCGAAGTGCAGTGACCATCATGATTTTAAGGAAAGATTACTGAGCCAAGAGTCTAAACACACTTTAACTCCAACTTTATCATTGGCTAGTAGTGTCTTATTTACATCAAAATTTAGAAAAGAGTTTATAACAAATAAAGGTATTTATGATAAATAAAGGTTTATGATTAAATAAAGGTATTTATCCAGAAAAATTAGGCATCTATCAGGTAAATCATTTTAATAAATGGAAAAACAGAATGACATTTAGTCTGAAATACGTGTTTATGTTGAAGTCATTATGACTTCTGCCAATATTCCTGTTTTATAAAATATTCCCTGAACATTCAATTATGAGTATACTAGAAATTAAAACAAAACCACTTTTTGAAATTATGAGCAACTGACCATTTATAATTTTCAAATAACTGTCCAGAGTTCCAATGTTCCTCAGATAATAAAAATGGCAGCTCAATTATTTAGTGTAAGCTCCCCAACAGCTAAATTGGAACCTTTCATATACAGTAGGATTGAATTTAGGTAAAGTAGCCAAACCTTCAATTATCACCTCACCATCAATCCTGATCCTCAATTCTATTTCAGGGAAATGAAATCATATCTTGTTAGCATTATAAAAAACCCACTATGGTCAATTAGAAGAATGATATGTCAATACCAAAGACACATCAAGTAGGAAGCCAGACAATGAAATCATGAAGACCTGTGAGTGCAAAGATGCATTTTAGGCATTAACATTAGACAATGGAAAAATCATGAGAGAATTTCAAGCATCGCAGTATTGAGGATAAATTCAGTGGATAATTATGTGACCATTGACTGATAGAAGTGATGAAGTGCTATATTTATTAAATATTTAATAGGGTTAAAGCAAATATAAAATCAACTTTATATAATTTAAAATATTGTCAAAGACAAGCCTATGATAATTATAACAATATAATTGGTTTTAAAAAAAGTAAGAATCTGTGTTTTGGGTGAAAATCTTTAAGAATTCCTTATACCATGTATAGTCTTAACTGTGCCAAAAAGAAAAAGTACTTCAGAAGATTTTTCAGGATCTGTCAAAAAAATGAGGGCTACAACACATATGAGGTTTAAACCAATAATGACTCCTGGTGAATCAATTGGAAAGACTGACCAGATGCTTTTAAAGCTACTGGCTTTATTCTCTATATACTATACAGCAATGAGAATAACTAAGATATAACTAAGAATAGAAGGTCCTCCTAAAAGAACCAATCAGGGTCTTTGAGAGAAAATGAAACTTATTTTGAATTTATGGTGATAGGCTAGGGTTTGGGGTATGATCTGTTGCTTACTGTTAACGGTGTTAACAAAGATAACAAAAAAGAGGTGAGAGTGACTATTTTACTTTTAAAGAAGTTTTAAGTGATGATTTTTTCTAAATTAAAAGAAAATGTACATGAAAACACAATAAAAGTGACTTCCAAAAAAATATATATGGATATTAGAATCAGAAAATAAAAGTATTTGCATGACTAAAGAAAAAAGATTCACAAACAAGTTAAGTCCAAAACTAATTTTTGAATGACTATTTTTTGTCCATTATTGATATGGTATAATTTTTCTAGAAGGATAATTTAACATAATTAGCCATTATCTGAACCCAATGTAAACCACTAATTTTGGTGTTCTTTACAATAGCAAAGCATTAGAACACTGTAAAAAAAGAAATTAAGAAATAATATGGGGTGCTAGATAGGGTAATAAAAAGCAGTAAAGAATTATGCTATATGTGATTACAATGAGTGTATAGTAATATTTTGTGTTAATAATTTTAATATAATGTAAAATTCATGGTTCATTTCTGAATTCCAGTTGCTATAACATTAGCTGATTGAAGTTTCTTCCAATTTGAAAAATAACTAAAAACTTACAAGAAAGCTAGTGTAATTTGATGTTACTAACATTGAAACACATGTTGTATTAAATGTCTTGTTACAACAACTAATAACATGAATGGGATAAATGTATACTAGTTTATTAAGTCCATATATGCTTGTTATATTATTAATTCAAAGTTGTTGAACCTTCAACAGAACATCTAGATATGCACAATAACAATGGAATTCAGTAATTTTGGATATTTTGCCAACTGTCATTTATCTTTGATATTTTTATAACTTTCACTGTTTAAAAAATTGTAGCTTTATATTCTTTTATATTTTGTGATTAGGAAGTTATGTTTGTCCAAATAGGAGGGAAAAAACACATCCTAGTGTTTTTTGTATTAACAATATCCTAGTTTCATTTGCACATACACATTCACGCACACACACACCATGTGGGCCTCCATTCTCCCCAGTGGCTTTGTGAATTTTCTAGATAAGACATTTTAATTTTTCCAGTCTAGACTCTTTTTTGCATCCCGCAACTCTAGCTTTCTATTTGTCATTTCTACTTAAATGTTTCACATATACCTCAAACTTACCATATCAAATATAAAACTATTGCCATCCTCCCCAATTTGTTAAGGTACTCATTTATATCTCTGTAGAAAGCACCTCTAGTCACTTGGTTATCAATATCATCTGGTAGTTGAACTCAACACACCTAATCCATCATTCAAATGGATTCTATGTTCAATATATATTTTAAAACTCTATTTATGCTACTAATACTTAATCCAAGCTACAATCATATTTTAAAATATATATTTAACTTCTAATTCAGTAAATATTGATATGTATAATGGGCATATCAAAAGCTCTTTGGGGTCATCATATTTAAAACCAAAACATTCAAATAGATACACTAGACTGAAAGCTCTAAAAGTGTAGACATCATCTGTTTTTCTCACCTGTTTTTATACATCACCACTTAAAGCATAGTGTCTGGCACCAGATATTTGCTGAATGAATTAGTGCACAGCTGATGAATTTAGGGTAAGAACTAGCTTGCTCGAAGTTAGAAGTTCATATCTCTTTAGATATGAAAAGACTCAATTACAACTTTGACATCCCACAAGCCTTGCAACCTTTATATCTGGCAATGACAGAGTAAGTTGCTGGCTTAAAAAGAATCCATCTGAACCATGGCAGAAGCCTGGTAAAACTCAAGGCTCAGGTTTCTCAAGTCCTGAGTTTGCTGAGGAGATACCCTTGTCAATAGGAGCCAGTCTTGCATCTATCAATCACAGATATGATAGACAAGGATCATAAACTCTACCTTGATTGGAGCAGTCTTTCAGTCTTTGGAAGTACTTTTCAAATTAAAAATTTTAAATATAATGTTAAAAATAATAATATTTTGATTACTATGCTAAAATTTCAAGTTATTTTAATTCAGGTATGAAATTTTATTTAATTACCAAGTTAGTTGTAATAAAGTTAAGGCTCCTATCCTATTGTATAACTTGCTATCATAATCTGCTTAGTCTTAAGAATCACTGTGCATCCTTTAATCCTATGGTCTTAAAAGACTGTATATCTTCATGGACATAATTTAAAATTTATTTAAAATAAATTAACTTTGAATAATATCTGTTTCAATATGTCAATATGATAATATTTGAAGCTAAGATTCTACATGGTGCTGCCCCACATGATTTATTTATATAGAGAATTTGTTTCTACTGACACATATAAAAACCAAATCAAAAACATAATATGCACAGGCACATTTAAGCATTATACCAAGTGATTATACTTAGCTATTGACTTGCCTCAGGTTGCAATACTTTCTTGTAACCAGCATTAAATCCCACACACCTAAATAGTCTTTGGTACATCAAGTGGCAGAAATACTTTTCATACATGATTACACAGCATAACAAAAGATGGTTATGAGCAAACATAGAACACATTATTTTAAAACACTGTTGAGGTTGGGGAATTTCCACTTCTGATAAAAATGGTGGCTGAGGTGTCAACCCACAGCAATCTGCACAGAGACTGTAGCTGGTGGTTTGTTGCACTGGGAATGGAAGAAGAAGCAATCAGTCTCAGCTAGACTCCACCTTCCTGTCAGGCCCTGGTTGGAGGAGTGTTGGGTCAGTTGTTAGAGCAGCCACCCCTCTGGGACAGGAATTTATTTTTAAGAGTTAATCAATACTTCCAGTCAAGATGACTGCATAGGTAAACACAGCTCATCTCCTTGCACAACCACATCAAAATTACAGCTAAAATATAGAACAACTATCACTCAAAACCATCAGAAATTGAGCCAAATGGAAGTCTGACAACTACAGAATTAAAGAAACCACATCCATCCAGACTGGTAGGAGGAAAACAGATGCAGAATGGATTGGTTCCACATCCATGTATGGTGGGGAAAATTTGGGGAGGGATATATCAGGAACAAGGAATACCAGCTCCACACCAGGCTCCCAGCCAAAGGTTCCAGTGCCAGGAAGATAAGTCCCCATAACTTCTGCTGCAAAAAACAGTAGGGATTGAGTCAGTGGAAGAAACTTCGAGAGCCCTGAGCAGTTCCCCTTAAGGAAACCACACACAGACTTATTCAGACTCATTCCCTCTGAGCTCCAGCACCAGGATAGTGTCTTGAAAGGCAGCAGTGGCATAAAAGGAGGAATAGAAGTGTTTGGCATCAAGGTGGAAGCTAGGGGACAGTTTTCTCCCAGATAGAAAAATAGACAGAGGCCACTGTCCCTTTTCTGAACCCCCCAACAGAGCCACATAGCTGGCAGGTGGGTGCCATATCTGAGATTCCATCAAACTTGCTAACACTGTTTGCCCCACCCTGGAGATCCCCTGAGACTCCATCTCACCCAATTAATGAGCCTACCCAAGATATGAATAGCTGGTCTTGGCTCATACTTTACAATTTCCTAAATCCTATCAAACAAGAAACAACCAGCCTCAATAATCCCCCAGCCACCAGACCCTGAACCTTTTGCTATGTGGCCCCAGGCCTGGCACTAGCAGCAGTAAGCCTAGATTCATAGCTTGGCTTTGCCTAGGAATCTCCAAGTCCAAGACAAGTAGTAGTCATCTCAGATTGCTTTATGGCTCATGCAGGGTGGCCTTGGGAAGAAAAAAAGTGAGGGCTGATATTGGCTGGCACCACCGAGGAAATCCCAGAGCCTGCACAGTCAGCAGATAGCTACAGACCATGTTGGAGCACCACCACCCTGCCCCTGCACAGCTAATCCTCCACAGAGGGGGGAAGTTGATGGCCAGTGGTCACAGCCAGTCTTTGGCAGATGACTGGCCTGGGTAAATCCCTCCCATTCACCTGCCAACAGCAATCAAGGCTCAACTACAATGGAGTGTCACTCAGCCCACACAAAGGGCACATCTCAAGTACCCAGCTTGGTTGAGAATGGAGGCTGTGCCACCAGACCCTACAGGACACCTACTACATTAGGCCAGGCTACCAAAACAGGGAGTCATAACAGCTCTAATACATAGATGCAAACACATGGAGGCAGCCAAAATGAGGAGACAAAGAAACATGGCCCAAATGAAAGAATAGATCAAAACTCCAGAAAAAGTGCTAAACAAAACTGAGATTAACAATCTATCAAATGCAAAGTTCAAGACACTAGTTACAAGGATGCTCAAGGAACTTATGGAGGACCTCAGCAACATAAAAAAGATCTGGTCAGAAGTGAATGATACACTAGTTGAAATAAATAACAGTTTACAGGGAACAACAGTAGAGTGGATGAAGCCAAGAATCAAATCAATGACTTGGAACATAAGGAAGCAAAGAACAACCAATCACAACAACAAGAAGAAAAAAGATTCCAAAAAAAAATGAGGACAGTGTAAGCAGCCTCTGGGACAACTTCAAACCTCCCAACATTCATATCATAAGGGTGCCAGAAGAAGAGAAAGAGCAAGAAATTGGAAAGCTATTTGAAAAAATAATAAAAGAAAATTTCTTTAAGTTTATGAAGGAAATAGATGTGCAAGTCCAGAAAGGACAGAAAGTCCCAAACAAAATGGTTGCAAAGAGGACCACTCCAAGACACATTATAATTAAAATGTCAAAGGTTAAAGATAAAGAAAGAATCTTAAAAGCTGCAAGAGAAAAGCAGTTAGTTACCTACAGGGGAGTTACCATAGATTGTCAGCTAGGTGAAGAGGTGAGGGGATTAAGAAGTACAAATAGGTAGTTACAGCATAGCTATGGGGATGTGCAGTATAATATAGGAAATGGAGTATGCAAAGAATTTATACACATAACCCATGGACATGAACAATAGGGGGATCGCCTGAATAATTGAAGGTGCTGGGTAGAGGAGGGCAAAGAAGGAAAAATTGAGACAACTGTAATAGCATAATCAATAAAATATAATTAAAAATAAAATAATATTGAATGAAATAACAGTAGATGATTTTTTTAATTGGTCACAATAATTTATAACCAGGCCTTATTTTCTATTCTGCATTCTTTTCCATTAGTATCAATATCAAAATGACATTTTCCTTCAAAATATTATGGCCAAATACTATGATTTTGACTTCCCTTCTCTACCACAATCCAATCACCACCAACACAGCCCAGTAAATTTAGTAAGGGTTTATTCTTATGATCTGTATGAAGTATTCCTATATTCCCACAACCTCCTAAAATTATGGCCAAATTCATCCAATCCCAACTCAACTCATCAGGCCAAGCAAGTACACCTGTCTTCTTTTCCTTCCCAAAGACTGTTTTATCTCTGGGTATAAGACTTAGCTAATCATGATAAAAATACATTCTTGCTGAAAAATTAAACCTCCCTAAAATTAGACCTCCCCAAAATAATGGGGGAAAATCAATTTACTACCCACCCTTGCCCCACAACAGTATGAGAAGGGCTAAACAAACTTGTCTCTCTGAGCACCTAGTGAGGAACATATACTTCATGTGGCTTTTCTCACCACATGAAGTATTAAAAGATGCAGGGGACAAAGACCAGATGTTCCAGATCATATTGCTACCTCTAGACTAACTAAATCATTCTCAGCCATTCAATGGGGAAATCTACCAATTAATTCCTTTCTAGGAAAAGAAGAGATGTATGTTAAAGGGACAGGAAAGTTGGCATTTACAAGATTTTTGTGTAGATGATGCTAGTCCTTGAGAACAGACCCATTAGATTGACCACAGTATGGTGACACCCAGATTATGTAAGTTGGAACAAAAAGGGAGTTTTTTTGCATCTAAATGTCACAAGTAGCACTGCCTTGTGATGGAAAAGAAGAGTTTTGGAGGGATGGTTCATGGATTATCTAGGAAGAGACAAACCCTAAAGAATTAGACCTCCAGGGCATGCTGGACATTGTCACTTTAGGAAAGTCATGTCATTGTCAAACATGTGAGAAGGGAAAACATTTAGGAGTGAGGTGTCACCAATATCAAGTACTTTCAGGAGGCAGTATGTCCAAATCGTTATCCCAGTTCCTACGATAGCCTGCTGGATGGCTTTGGATGAATCATCCCTCTTACTGCTTCAGTAACCTCAACAGTAAATCTGGGCTGAGTGATAGTGTCAGAATTTACCTTCTGCAGGTGTTGTAAAGGTTCACTGAGATCTGGTATGTGCCAAAGTTTAGCACAATGCCTGACATATCTAAAGCACTCAATAATTAAGTAATAACTTTATTACTTTTATTGTAATGCTATATTTAAATCAGAAAAAATTAGATGATATTACATGTTAGTGATTGGATTGCAGCTCTTCATGGTATTACATGGCATTATTATCTTGTTGTGAGATGGAGAGGATTTGAATCCTATTCTACCCCTACCCCAATAGTTAGCACGAACTTTGAAGTTAGACCAAGTTTTCTACCAGTGCTTTTTTATCTGGGACTCATTACTGAACTATTTTGAGAGTCAATTACCTCTTCTGTTAAACAGGTATGTTATGGAAGTGCCAAACACATAGTAGGGATTCAATATAGTTAATTTTCCTGTGTTCTTCCTCTCAGCTTTGTACTTATACTAAAAAAAAAAAAAATAACAGCAGGTGACAGAAACCACAATAGACCTTTAGAAATAGAAAAATGCTTGTTCTAGGACCAATCTACATGCTAAATAGCTGCAACTTCCCTTAGCCTCTGAGTAAATTGTAGGTCCTTGGGGAGCAGCCTAGGCTACTTAAGGTTAATCACTGGTGCTTAAAGTTAATTGTTATTAATCCCTTTGTCAAAGGTTGTTCAGTAGAGGTTTTCCATACATAACAATCAATTCAAACAAGAGCTCCAGGAGTGCAAGGATTTCTTATTATAGTCTTCTCCATAATCAATTATCATAATACAGATATCAAACAGTAAAACTGAACCTCATATCACCACACTAGCCATCTAGGTACATCTGTAGTTTTCTTCAAATTTGAGAGCGCATCAAAATCACTTGCAGAGCTTCTTAAATACAGATTGCTGAGCCTCAATGTCAAAGTTTCTGATTCCTCAGATCCAGGGTGGAGCCAAAGAACATGCATTTCTCATAAGTTTTCAGGTGCTGCCTATGCTATTGGCTCTAAAAAGCAAACTTGGGGGTTTTGTTGTTGTTGCTGCTGCTGCTGCTGTTGTTTGTTTGCTTTTTTAAAAAAACTCTTTGGGCCATTTGTAAGGAAGAAAGGCTGATGAGCAAATTCATCCTGAGGGATCTAACTTGATCACCATGAATGACCCCCTTTGAACTCGCCAAGCCTTTGCTGGCCCCACACATTCCTACCTGCACAGCCTAGTCTCACCTACAGCCCATTCAGCCCTTTCCCTCTTCTCTTATAGCACCTATGAGGATGCTACTTTGCTCATCAAAGATATAGAGAATATAAAGTCAAACCATCTCCACAGCAGACATATCCCGTACCTGTCTTCTGTAGGGGATAGGTCATTGTCAGAGACTTTTGTGGGAGTGAATCATGTTCTCTTCTTCCCTTGTAGGTTCTGATGATAGGCCTGATAATTAAATTGGCATAAAACAGATTAACAGGAGAAAACCAAATTTAATTACGTAAGTATAAGAGCCCCACAAAGACAGGGGACTCAAAGACTATCAGGTAATTCAGGCCTGAATAGGTGTCATCCTGAGCTAAGAAGGAGGAGGCAGGGGCCTGGGGCTTCAAAGGGGAGGAAGGCAAGTCACAGGAAGATGAGAAGAGTAAATGTTTGATAAGTAAATGCTTGCCCTGCCACGCAGATGTCCTCCTGATAGACGAAGTTGTCTCTGGCAATAGCTCTCTTCCTGGTACAATTCCCCATCTATATTGTGTTAGGCAGTTAAGGGAAGCTAAAAATCTCTTCCTGTGCCTGCTGGGTCATGATTGTGTTTACCTCAAAATAATACACATGCCAACTTCGCACATTTTGAGGTGGTGTATTCTAACCCCCTCAATTTTATGAGCCACTCTGCCTTCCCCTGACACCATTAAATATCGGTGGCCACAGAGACTCTTCCCCTCTGGTCCTATAGCTTTGTTCAGAAAATGAGGAGTGACTAAAATGGCTTTCAGTTCCCTTTGGTTTGGCAAAACTTTGGACAGGCCTTTTCCTGACTATAGGCCTCTAATCTTCTTTTTCTTAGATCATTTACTTTAGAAAACATACAGTTGTAAACTCTTTCTCTGTCCATTTGAGATGTAAATCTTCTATGAACCAAAAATATTGTTCTCAGGGATCTAGAACCATTGAAATGTAATTATTAAGAAAGATTGTACCCCAATCCATCAGTCATTGTGGAAGGGCAGAAGCCTAACTTGAATGAGAGACAATTGGCAAACAGATGGCTGCCTCTTAAAGTTCCCAGGTAATAAAGTTTCTCTATTAGATTACCCAAGAGTTCAACACCATCTGCCTTTTGTTTCAGTGGAGTTGAGTTCAATCTCTTCCCCTATGCAACAGTCCTAAATAAAGTCTTTCTTGCCCATTAATTCCATCTGCCACAATTTTCCTTTCACAGAAGTCTCTCCCTACCTGACTTGAATAAGTGCATCCCTCCATCTGACTTGTTTAATATGCATGTTTCCTGCCCCCAACCTTCTACCACCTTCCTATCCAGTTGTCTCCCATCCCAGGAGTGCACAAGCAGGCAGGTTCAATAGTGCATTGAGACATTTGGGGACACAGCACTCCTCTCCTGTCTCCTGATGGCATAAAGAGACCAAGACATTTCTCATAAATATAGTATTTTCCTCTGGCATCCAGTGCTTGGCTCCTGTGACATAAAGACAATTAATGTATGGCCCATGTGCCTGCCTTTCAAATATGTTTCCTTGGGCAGCAAAGATAACTAATATATGCAGATGCTATATCCAGGTCCTCTAACTATTTGTAAGAGAGAGGTAACTACTCAGGTTTCTCTGATAAACAGAAAGCAAGGGGCACCCTGAGGACATCCTGAGGATACCGGCTCAGTGCCATTTACCCACAGAGGGAGAGTTACTGCAGATTAAGAGTCCAGACTTCAATGACAGCAGGTCATTGATTCCACAAAGAGCTTTCTACTTATTCCTTAGAACTAAAGTGCCCTTTTAATTTACTAACAATCATAACACTTTTGAGTGACAGGCATGCTCCTAAACACACTGGGATAACATGTATAACCAGGATCATTTTGGCCAAACAGGGGTTTTAGGTCACCCTTTTTAACACTAATCATGAAGATATTTGCAGTAATTGGAGGTCAGAGGGCAAAAGTTTACTTTCTATCTCCACCAGTGCACCTTAAACACACACAGAGCCATGAAGCATATAAAATTGGTCTCATTTCAGGATCAAATTGGCATCAGGAGGGCACCTTACACCTGCACCACTAAGAGACACACAGCCTCAATCCCTCAACACACAAAATTCCTCCTGGCCCTTCTTCTTCATGTCCACCCCTCCCCCTACCCCTGACCATCGGTCCTATGCTTTCTTACCACTGGAGGTGGAGTAGGGTCATTAGGAAAAGTAGTCTAACTCCAGGTAAAGGTATATAAAAGAAAGAAAAGAAAAATCTTAAAGAATGGACATCTCATATTGCCAAGTTGTAATTTCTAATCCAGGTTATCTCTTCTAACCTCTGAGTTTCACTGTCATTGGCTATTTTTTAAAAATGTGATTAATACTATTTGCGTTGATAGATTATTGTGAAAATTAAAAATATAAGAAGTCTACAGCATCTGATATATAAGTGCCAGAAAAATTTTAGACCTCATTTGCATATCTGATACTGAAGCTAAAACACATATGAAGATGATGACATCTTTAATAAAAATATTAAATAATAAAGAGTTATGAATAGATAAAATTGATGTTAACAGGTCAATGAAGTAAAGGACCATATACTAATTAAAGAAACAGTTTTTGACCCAAAACTTGATTCCTAATCAACATCCACAGATTTATCCTATTTTTAAATCAAAGTAATAACCTCCTTCCCTTTTTTTGTCATTTGGGAAGTAATACTAATCAATATCTACAAGTAAACACTCTTCCTAAATTTTAAATTTACTAACACGTTACAGATCACAGCAAAAGAACAGTGTTTTAATTTCTATTTTTACATCATTAAAAAAGATTTGACATGAGAGTGCTAAGAAAAGCAGATCAGGAGCCCTAAATGTTTGGATTTCTTACTTTGTTAATTTGGGACAAGTTGTTACAAAGACTTGCGTTTTCCTCTTCCCTTTGATACAATCTGCTTTGACTGCTGCTCTTCCTTTGCCTCCCTGTCTTTCTTCTGTGCATACCCACCCTAAGAAGTGAACATGAGATGCAACATCTTATCAAGAAAAGACTGGAGAGAGATAGAAGATGGTGGCGCGGTAAGAGGATGCACATCCCTCTTTCCCCTTCACACAGGTGAAAAACAGGGCCAATTTTCAATGGAGCACAGCAAACAGACACAAGAAACACAGCATATTTGAAAACAGGTGATTGAAAATTGCAGTGGACATTGAAAAATCAGATAGTAAGGAGAGTACTCCCGCAGCGTGGAGACCAGGATGCGGGCTGAGATCCCTGGCCAGTGCTGGCTGTAAGACTCTAGGGAGAGAGCTGGGTCAACCGCTCCCTGCTCAGCCAAACAAGGTCTTGGCAGCACCAGGATAAACCTGGTTGCTTGAAATCTCACAGAGAGGCGTTAAGATCTCATAGCCCTGGGAGGACTGAGCATTGGAGCTCGCATTTTTGTCTATGCCCATGCACCATTGTAAACAGCTGCGCGGGGATCCATTCGCACCAGCGCGCAACTGAGAGACCCATGGTGTGGTCCCTGGGTGCCTCTATGGTCTCTTGGCCCCCATGCATGCACTCGCACCAGCAGGGAGCAGCGATATAGTCTCTCAGCGCCATTGAGCCATTGGAGACCTGAGTGGGCTGCTGGGAGATCTTAGGCACCGGTGTGCAACCTGCGTGGGGGTCTATTTGTGCTCACAGAACAGTTGGCACCTGTGCAAGGAAGGCTGAAAGATCATCAGCGCTTGCCCACGACCCCAGTAGGCGCCTGCCGCTGCAGGAGATACAACTGAGACCCTGCACGGAAAGACCTGGGCTCGCTCTGAGGACAGTAGGCCAAAGAAAATTGAGTGCTGAACAATAAGAAAAACAATACAGTCACCCGTCAGCCACTGCAGTCATCAAGGCCAGAAAAACCAGCTTGGCAAGATTGATAACAGCAAGAATTGGCAGTTTTGGTGTTTTTTCGGTTTTTTGAGTTTTTCTTTTTGTGTTTTTTCTTTTTCTCTTTTTTATTATTAATTTTTCATTATTTTGATCTTTTTTATCCCTCAACTCCTTTTGCTTCTCATTACTTCTTTCTTGTTTTACTCCTTCTTCCTTTCTTTCCAAGCTTATCTCTTCTTCCTGTCTCTTTTTTCTACTTTTCTTTTTCATTCTGCTTTTCTTTATTCTCCTTTCATTTGTTTATTTCCTTTTCCTTCTTTTCTTTTTTTCCTTTCCTTCTCTTTTCTCTTTTTAAACACATACGAGTGAGACAAAA
Organism: Anoura caudifer; assembly: GCA_004027475.1. Lineage (NCBI taxonomy): Eukaryota > Metazoa > Chordata > Mammalia > Chiroptera > Phyllostomidae > Anoura > Anoura caudifer. The sequence continues at coordinate 148,689 of PVKU01003520.1, read as the reverse complement.
ACAAAACAAAACAAAAAAAACCTGGAACTGTGGAAAGACCAGAGTTGGTCCCAAAAGAGGGGGCATTTCAACAGCTGAGACACTGGAAGCCATGAACACCAGGATACCCAAAGAAGACAGTACCAGTGAATCTCACAGGCATTCTACCACACAAGTTCACAGCATAAACACAGGGAAACAGAACAAATCAATTTAAGAAGCTGAGGCTAACAAGAAGAGTCTCACAAACAATGGGAAGACAAAGAAACAATACCCAAATGAAAGAAAAGGAGGAAGCCCCAGAAAGAATGCTAAATGAAATGGAGGCAACTCAACTATCAGATTTTGAGTTCAAAGCAATGGTTACCCGGAAGCTCCAAGAGCTCTCAATGAGATACCAGAAACTACAGGGAAGCTATGAGGAACTCACTGCAAACTATATCAACATGAAAAAGGAAATAGAAACTATCAACAAGGGCCAAGAGGAAATAAAAAATGCAATTTCTGAACTGAAGAACACAGTGGAAGGAATAAAAAGCAGAATTGATGAACCAGAAGATAGGATCAGCGAGCTGGAGGACCAAGTAGAAAAAAACATCCAGAAAGAGCAAGAAAAGGAAAAGAGGCTCAGAAAAAAATGAAGAGGGATTAAGAGAAATACAAGACAATATGAAATGTAAAAATATCTGTATAATAGGCAGAAGAAGAAAAGCAAGGGATAGAAAACCTGTTTGAAAAAGTAATGATGGAAAACTTCCCTAATTTGATGAGAGAAAAAGTCACAAAAATCCAGGAATCACAGAGAGTCCCAATCAAGAGGAAGCCAAAGAGGCCCACTTCAAGACACATCATAATTAAAATGGCAAAATTCCAAGAAAAAGAGAGAATCTTAAAGGAAGCAAGGGAGAAAAAGGAAGTAACATACAAGGGAGCCCCGATAAGGTTAGCAGCTGACTTCTCAATGGAAATGCTCCAAGCCAGAAGAGAATGGCAAGAAATATTCCAAGTAATGAGAACCAAAGGCCTGCAACCAAGACTACTTTGCCCAGCAAGGCTTTCAATCAAGATAGAAAGCCAAATAAAGAGCTTCCCAGGCAAAAGAAGTCTAAAAGAATACACCTCTACCAAACCAGCTCTGCAAGAGATACTAAAGGCCTTGCTTTAAGGAAAGGAAGGAAAGGAGAAAGAGAGGGAGAGGAACACAGGTACAAAAATGGCAATGAATAAGTACCTATCAATAATAACCTTAAATGTAAATGGATTAAATCCTCCAATCAAAAGGCATAGAATAGCTGAATGGATAAGAAAGCATGACTCATGCATATGCTGCCTACAAGAGATCCACCTCAGGACAAAAGACCTACACAGACTCAAAGTGAAGGGCTGGAAACAAATTTTCCAAGCAAATGGACAGGGAAAAAAAAGCCGGAGTAGCAATACTCATATCAGACAAAATAGACTTCAAAAGAAGGGCCATAAAGAAAGACCCAGAAGGTCACTTCATAATACTCAAGAGAAGAATCCACCAGGAAGAAATAAACATCGTAAATATATATGCACCCAACATAGGAGCACCGAAATACATCAAGAAAATCTTAGAGGACTTTAAGAAAGATATTGACAGCAACGCAATTATAGTAGGGGATTTTATCACCCTACTGTCAAAAATGGACAGATCTTCTAAACTAAATATTAACAAAGATATTGTTGCATTGAACAGCACTCTAGATGAAATGGACTTAACTGATATATATAGAGAGCCCTTCATCCCCAAAAAACTAAATACACATTCTTTTCAAATGCACATGGAACATTCTCAAAGATAGACCACATGATAGGTCATAAAACTAACCTCATCAAATTCAAGAAAATTGAAATCATACCAAGCATTTTCTCCAACCACAAGGGACTGAAACTAGAAACCAGCCACAAGGGGAAAAACAGAAAGTCCTCAAAATCATGGAGATTGAATAGCATGCTATTAAACAATGAATGGGTCAAGAATGAAATTAGGGAGGAAATCAAAAAGTTTCTGGAAACAAATGAAAATGAACTCACAACAACCCAAAACTTATGGGACACAGCAAAGGCAGTCCTCATAGGGAAGTTCATAGAGATACAGGCTTACCTAAAAAATATACAGAAACATCTCAAACAAACAACTTAACTCTACGCCTACAAGAACTCCAGGATCAACAGCAAAGACAGCCCAGAGCAAGTAGAAGGAAGGAAATAACTAAAATCAGAGCAGAATTAAATGACATAGAGACTAAAAGCCCAACTCTAAGGATCAATGAATCCAGGAGCTGGTTTTCTGAAAAGATAAACAAAATTGACAAGCCATTAAGCAGGCTCATCAAGAAAAAAAGAGAGAGGACCCAAATAAACACAATCAGAAATGAAAGGGGAGAGATTACAACTGACACCACAGAAATACAAAGGATTGTAAGAAATTACTATGAAGAACTGTATGCCAAGAAATTTGAAAACCTAGGTGAAATGGACAAGTTTCTAGAAAAATATAACTTCCCAAAACTCAATGAAGAAGAAGCAGAGAGCCTGAACAAACCAATAACAGTAGATGAAATAGAAGCAGTAATCAAAAAACTCCCAACACACAAAAGCCCAGGACCAGATGGTTTCACAGGAGAATTTTACAAAGCATTTAAGGAAGAGCTAACCCCATCCTTCACAAACTTTTCAAAAAAATCCAAAATGATGGAAGACTACCAAACTCTTTTTATGAAGCCAGCATCATTCTAATTCCCATACCAGATAAAGACATAACAAGGAAAGAAAACTTCAGGCCCATATCACTGATGAACATAGACACTAAAATCATCAACAAAATATTGGCAAACCACATCCAAAAATACATTAAAAAGATCATACATCATGACCAAGTGGGATTCATCCCAGGGATGCAAGGATGGTTCAACATACCCAAAGCAGTAAATGTAATACATCACATAATCAAAAGCAAAGACAAAAATCACATGATCATGTCAATAGATGTGGAAAAAGCATTTGATAAGGTACAGCACCCATTTATGATAAAAGCACTCAGCAATGTGGGAATTGAGGGAGCATTCCTCAATATAATAAAGGCCATATATGAGAGACCTACAGCCAACATCATACTCAATGGGCAAAAACTAAAATCCTTTCCACTAAGATCAGGAACAAGACAAGTTTGTCTCCTTTCACCACTTCTATTCAATATAGTATTGGAAGTATTGGCCACAGTGATTAGACAAGAAAAGGAAATAAAAGGCATCCAAATTGGAAAGGAGGAAACAAAACTATCATTCTTTGCAGATGACATGATAGTGTACATAGAAAATCCTATAGACTAGGCCAAAAAGCTGCTCAACCTAGTAAATGAATTTGGCCAAACAGCAGGATACAAAGTCAATATCCAAAAATCAAAGGCATTTCTGTATACCAACAATGAAACAGCAAAGGCTGAAATCAAGAAAAAAATCTTGTTCGATATAGCAAAAAGAAATATAAAATACTTAGGAATAAACCTAACGAAGGAGGCAAAAGACCTGAATGCAGAAAACTACACAACACTGAGGAAAGAAATCAAGGAAGACACAAACAAATGGAAACATATACCATGTTCATAGATCGAAAGAATTAACATCATCAAAATGTCCACATTGCCCAAAGCAATTTACAGATTCAATGCAATACCTATTAAATTACCAATGGCATATTTCATAGACATAGAACAAACACTTCAAAAATTTATATGGAGCCATAAACAACCTTGTATAGCTGCAGCAATTATGAGAAAGAAGAGCCAAGTAGGAGGGATTACAATACCTAACACCAAACTGTATTACAAGGCCACTGTAATCAAAATAGCCTGGTACTGGCACAAAAACAGGCACATGGACCAGCGGAATGGAATAGAGAGCCCAGAAGTAAACCCAATTCTCTACAGTCAATTAATACTTGACAAAGGAGGCAGCAACATAAAATGGAGTAAAAGTAGCCTCTTCAACAAGTGGTGTTGGGAGAACTGGACAGCTACATGCAAAAAAATGAAACTCCAACACCAACTTACACCATACACAAAAATAAATTCAAGGTGGATAAAAGATTTAAATATAAGCTGTGGCACCATTAAAGTCCTAGAGGAGAATGAAGGCAGGAAAATCTCAGACATTTCACGCAGCAACATTTTTACTGATATGTCCTCTAAAGCAAGGGACATAAAGGAAAGAATAAACAAATGGGATAAAATAAAAAGCTTCTGCATGGCTAAAGAAAACAGTATTAAAATAATAAGAGAACCAACTGTATGGGAAAACATATTTGCCAATGATACCTCAGACAAGGGCTTAATCTCCAAAACACATAAAGAACTTACATGACTCCACTCTAAGAAGACAAGCAACCCAATTAAAAAATGGGCAGAAGACTTGAACAGACACTTCTCCAAGGAGGACAGACAGAGGATGCAGAGACACATGAAAAGATGCTCAGTATTGCTAGCTATCAGAGAAATGCAAATTAAAACCACAATGAGATACCACCTCACACTAGTCAGAATGGCCATCATAAACAAAGCAACAAACAAGTGTTGGAGAGGTTGTGGAGAAAAGAGGACCCTAGTACACTGTTGGTGGGACTGCAGACTGGTACAACCACTATGGAAAGCATTATGGAATTTTCTAAGAAAACTAAAAATAGACCTACCTTTTGACCCAGCAATTCCACTGCTAGGATTATGTCCTAGAAACCCTGAAACACCAATCCAAAAGAACCTATGCACCCTAATGTTCATAGCATGACAATTTACAATAGCCAAGTGTTGGAAGCAACCCAGGTGCCCGTCAGTAAATGAATGGATCAAGAAACTATGGTACATTTACACAATGGAATTCTATGCAGCAGAAGGAAAGAAGGAGCTCCTACCCTTTGCAACAGCATGGATGGAACTGGAGAGCATTATACTAAGCGAAATAAGCCAGGAGGTGAAAGATAAATACCACATGATCTCACCTTTAACAGGATCCTAATTAACAGAGCAAACAAACAGGCATAATATAACCAAAGACACTGAAATTGAGAAGAGAGGAGAGGGATAGGAATGTCCAGGGAAAAGGGGAAGGGATTAGAGCAACAAGTATGAAAGACACATGGACAAAAGCTAGGGGGGGTGGAAATGGGTGGGAGCTGGGGAGGGCTGGGGTGGTTGGCTGGGATGGGAGTAGAAAACAGAAAACTGTATAAGAACAATAATTAAAATAAAATTTAAAAAATAAAAAAATAAAAGACTGGAAATGTGTCATAGATAATTACCTTTTCCTTAGAGAGATGAATTCTGATCCTTCTAAGTCAGATGTAAATATGGCACTTAAGATTTTTATAAATAGAAGCAATGATCCCAAACAATGCAAAAATAAAGCATAATAAGAAGAAGCTCGTGGTGAGAAACCAAAGGGGAATTATTATTGTGATTATTTAACAAACTGAATGTCAACTAGGAGTGACACTCAAGATACATGTATTACCATATTTTCTATTAGCTACATGGCATCCTAAGCAGTATCACACTGTTACTCCATTGCTAATTTTAGCTTGAATAATATAACTTATTTTTATGTTCAATTTACTTATTTGATATGACAATTTAAAAGAAAAGTATACCTCTGAACTTAGGGTGAAAAATGGCATACAATATTCCTATTACTGGTGAAAGCAAGGATATTTCAATCCTCCCGGTTACCTCGGTGGTAGTTATAACAGTTATTTCCCAAGTTTTGCATTTGGCTTCTTGTTTAAATCAGTGTTGCTTAAAAAAATCTGTTTATTCTGCTTAATTTTTAAAACCAGTACAAATTAAGGTTCCAGTTAAGAAAAAAAATGAAAATGCTAACAGTTGATGTGATTATTTTCCAGTAGGTAATTTTAGTGCTCTGGTGAAAGTTTTTATTTTAGAGTGAAAAGCAATATCCACTTTTTAGATAGGCATTGAATTCAAAACAACAAATTATTGAGATATTAATTTAAATGTTCTGTGAGTAATTTGGGTAAAGATTACATTTATTAGGAACATAACTTTGGAAAAAAGATGTCACCATTTTTACTATGTCTACTGGAGAATAATTTAACAACCTTGAATATAGTCAAACTTCCTTAGTAAATAAGTAGTACTTTATGAAAGGGAAAAAATTTTGCAGGATTACATTTATCCTATGATGTTATAAATACGGTCCTAATAATGTTGTCATTTTATTTTAAAATCTCAATTTTCAAAAGATTATATTACAAAGAATGTCTTTTTCATAGAAATTAACTTTACATCCAGCTTGAAATAACATGCCTATAGTTAAATTTTATTTAGGAAAGAAGCACTTATTACTTATCTTCTTTAAAAATATAAAGCCAATTACAGAAGTGGCATACTTCTTTAACATCAGCTCAAAACCAAAACTATTTGTTTGGGGAAAGTTCACAAAGTCAAAGCAGTTTATGTTAAAAACCCTATTCAGTTATAGTGGGTTTCATGTACATTGTAAAATAGCTGTTGGGAAAAAAATGCTGTTGAACTTTAGTTCTTATAAATGTCCCAAAATTTTAAACTGCACTTTATATTTTACAACATTTAATAGCATTTCACATTCTTTAAGCGTCAAAGTTTCGTAATTCTTTAAATATGTTCAAATAGAAAACCTTGTGTAACATAGACTCCCTGAAACATAAAGACCTTAAAACAAATGCATAAGGACAAGTGATTCAATGAAAATAAATTTTTCTTATATTTGAAAGCCTGTAAACTACACAAAATAGAATTTTATATTAGTTTATTTAAAACTTTTAAGTAAAAATGTTTTCAACATTCTTTCTATATGTAACACAAATAAACAGAGTACTTGGTTTTATTAAAAGAAAATTGTCATTTAAAATGTTAATAACAATTATATTCACAGTCTGATTAGGACGAATTAAATAGAGTAGATAAATTCCGAAGACTTGACTTGTATTTTCAACAGCCCTTTTCTTTTACTTTCAGAATAATGATATATATTGTCCATAGACCAAGACTAGATACAGTTCCTAGAGCAAGGCTAGATTCTGCACATATTCTCCCAGGGAGTTCACACTAGATTTCAACCTTTTTTAAATTATTATAAATAATAAATCAGTATCTACTGCAACTCTCTGAAGAGAAGGCCAGAATGACATGTTGCTCAAGAAAACCTAGGTTTTCACTCACTGCAGCAAGGAGAGCACCATTTTGCTTAAGGTTCAGAAATATCTTGGAAGAATAGTTTAAAGCTGGCATTTTAAAGTTTGGGATCTTTTTGTCAATGATTTAAGGCAAATCTTTCAACATGGGCTTGAATTAAAGGTATTGGACACATTCTTAATTTAACAGTTTAGAACTGAAAGAAGGAAGCAAGGAGCACATCTTTGTGAAGAAACCATTCTCTGATTGACAGCTGGTTTTGACCACCTGAGTGATCTATGGTCCAGAGAAGGGAGTTGGTTGAGTACTTCATTGGTTAGGTAAGTGACTTTTTTCTGAAATTACAGAAGAAAAGTTTAAGTTATGTACTGTTTTACAGCCCTATCTTTCTGGGTATGAACTTTCTGTAGCAAATGTTGAAGTCATGTATGTGGGCTTATACCTGAGAGTTCAATTCTAGGACCCCAAGGTATCAGTTGTCAGTACTTGGAAATTTCTTTTTAAAAAGTTACTAGATACACACACTAGAAGCAGACCAAGAAAAAACAAAATGAAATACTTTCATGTAAATGTAAAAATAACCTTATATTCTGATGCTATAAAAGTATAATAAATGCATAATATTCCATTGTGTAAATGTACCACACATTTATTATCTTTTTATAGCATCAGAAAGAAAGAAAGAGCTACTACCTTTCATGATAGCATGGATGGAACTGGAGAGCATTATGCAAAGTGAAATAAGCCAGGTGTTGGTGAAAGGTGAATACCATATTATCTCACCTATATGTTGAATCTAATCAACAAAACAAACAAGCAAGCAAAATATAACCAGAGACATTGAAATTAAGAACAAACTGACAATAACCAGAGGGAAAGGGGAATAACAGGGAAACGAAGGGAAAGGGTCATCAAGAAACAAATATAAAGTACCCATGGACAAAGCCAAAAGTGAGTAGAATTGAGAGTGGGAGATGGAGGGTGGGGCAGGGGGAAGTCATGGTGGAAAAATGGAGACAACTATACTTGAGCAACAATAAAAAAAGAAATTATATGTATATATATATGCAGGACAGTTGCTAGGTAAGCACATCCAGACAGCATCCCAGAAGCATTCCACCTAGATAAAAGTATAATATGAACTATATGAACAATTTGTCAAATGTATACCTCAAATTATATTTTCTTTCTGAATATTTGAAGAGTGATATTTTAATGATTAATAATGACATTTATGTTGGGCATTATATCTCTGGTTCTTACTATGTTAAACTGTATATTAGATGAAAGTGAAATACATACCTATAAACTCTAAGATATTTCCAAGTATTCAAATATGTTCCAATGAAGCCTCTGAGCATTAGTGCAACTGAAAGGTCTCATGGGGTCTGTGTCAAAGAAAGCTGGTGTTAAAATAAGTATCCATGGAATTAGCTTATTTTTAGAATTCATTGTCTGTAAAATAGAAATATAGATTCATAAAATAAAATAGCATTTTGACTCTTAACATTGTGTTTGAAAATATTTTCTTTAAAGTACTCTTCACATTTAAGAAATATGTTGGCTGTATAAATATTTTCTCTCCTTTCTGTCCTTCTTTTCCTCTTGGCTTCCTTTTCTTCATCCCTTCTTCTTAATTTCCCTTCCTGCACTTCCAGTTATGTCTCCAGTTCTCATTAGCCACTGTAGAAGGGCTGTGGAGAAATAAGAAGATGAATTGGAATTATGTATATAGAATTACAATTGTCCTTTAAATAATATATTTAGAGATATTACATTTTATTAAATGCAGTACTGAAAGCAACACCTATAATCATCAGATGTTATTCCTTTTAGATTTGTTTTAATGACACCTCTCTAATGGGACCACATATACTTCTTTATGAAGTATTACAAATTTTTTTTCCTATGATGTCTCTTATTTCAAGAAATCTTTGAAATTATTTCAGATTTATCTTTCTATCTACTTATCTGTTTATGTAAATTATCCATGCTTCTTGCATTGCAAGGTTTTTTTTTAAATAATCAATACCATTTAAGAAATGAAGTAAAATTCTCACCAAACCTTCAGAAATAAGGGCAATCTAATATGTAAATATGTATTTTACATCTCTTAAAGTGGTAGCATTTCTTTCATACTTTTCATTGGGCTTTATTTTATTTATGGTAGAAATAAAAAATTAATCAAAAATAAACACAAAAGGCAAATAGAAAAGTGTTTCCCAGAAACTCACTTTTTCTGGACAATGCAGTAAAGAATTACAGATCAGCAAGCCTACTGGTGTGCAGGCAAAGTTTATCAGTACTAAATTCTGATGTGAGAGCAAAGGCAAGGGTGGCGAGAGCAGAGTGGCCAGAGGCCAGGTGACCAGCACCTGGGTGGCCAGTGGATGAGTGATTAAAGTCCCTCTGGATAGAGGTCTGCTGGTCAGGGGCTACCCCTGTGGCAAGAGAGAATCAAGAGAATGAGTCCTTTGTTCTGAAGACATAGAGAGTTGACAGGATAGGAGTGAAAAAGTTTACATATTGATGGATGGGTAAAGATGGCACCAACTTTCCCTCAGGGAGATGTGACTACCCAAATGTAGGTATGTATGGGGGTCTGCTACCCTGAATGCCCCCAGATTCTATTTGCTCATTGTGTATACATGACAGGAGGCAGACAATTAAGCAAAATTGTTTCATGGGCTTCACTGTGGACTCCTCCTCTTCCCCCTTCCAGGCCTTGAGATGAATACACAGTCTCAAGGTTTTCCTTTCCCAAGTTAATGGAGATGACACACAGAGACTTTCAAGGGCTCCCCTCCCCACCCCTGCACTATTATAGTTTTTTCTTGTTTTTCAGAATGACTGGCAACCTTATCAATCTAGGCTCAGGACTACTGGGTCAACAAGTGAGACATTTCTTCCTTTGCTTTTAATTTCCTGTATTAAGTACTTTGTTAGATTGCAATGGTGAGGGCCCTGACTTTATTTCTCTTCTGGCTGCTCATAGGCTACCTAACAAAAGGGAAAGGTAAAATGTGCAACTGATTTGAGGCTATTTTCCTAATCATGACTTTTATGAATCATCTTAATCATTGGTTGAGTTTTCTTGTTTATTATACTGCTATGACTACTATTACCAAATTAGAAATTAGCTCTTGTCACCTAAACCAATGTTTGCTGGTTACTTGGCGGAAGAGGAGGAGAATTGTAACAGTTCACTGAATGTTAAATGCTAAATTGTACATTATTCAAACAGAATAATAATCACTCTCATCTATAAACAAGGATTGAGAGTCCCATATTAATGTATATTTTTCTGGAAAATTCTACATGCCTCCATGAAGAGAAACACTTCACTGAAAACAATTTATGTATTTACATGCCATTTTTTTAATTTCAGAAATGAATGTATTAAAGACATTATGTTTGCCTAAATAAATACATTTACATTAGTGTTCCTATTTTTTAAATATGAAATTCTAGTCATTTATAATGCAACTACCCAAACATTTTGGTATATTTTTTTTTCATTTTAAGCTTATATACATGTCCATGTTGTATAGATATGTGGATTTTATTTTTACAAATTAGGGTCAAGTCATTTTTTCTTTCTTTTCTTCTTGTTGTTATTTTAGCCTTGCTCTTATCTGTCCATAATTTCTTTTTCTTCAACTGCTTCTGTTCTTTGTCTCTGCCCAGACCCTGCATCTACTTTAGGAAATTTGCTTTCAGTAAATAGGTAATTTAGTTATATAGCAAAATGGCTTCTTTCAAGTAAGCTCTTTGGCAGACTTAATTCTTTTGTGTTCCTAAGTTCTTTTTGCTCCTATCTTCTGGTTCTTAGGTAAGGAATTGGTTTGACACTATTCCACTATGGTGATGCTTTGGCTACCCACGTGTTGTCCTGCTGATGTATGGTACATATCAACAGCACAGTATCTGTTGTAACCAAGTGAATATGGATGCATAAAACTGTTTAAAAGGGTAACTAAAAAAGTGCAAGGTACACCAGAGTTTTATGATCATATCAGCTTGAACAAATCACAATCAATTTGGGGTAAAAATAAAGTTAATGGTATATTCCCTTCTTTCCACTTTACAGATGCCAGGAAATGAAAAGTGAATACCTTAGAAAATGACACTTTATAAAACACAGGGTATCATTATGTTTTAAAATAAACAAAAATTATATTTCAAAAATAGAATAAATTTCTAACATAAGCATATTCAAATTTCAAACATCTGTGGCCTACCTATATAATCAAGGAAAATAATCAGGAAAATGAATATTTCTAGAGGTTCAAGGAAATCACTTTCATATATGCTATGCTTAACAGTATAAAAATATATAAGTCAAGATACATGAACCATGGGGAGACGTAACTTTCTGTCAGGTGGGCATGAAAATTACAGAAATATAATGTTATTGAAATAAGCAAGAATTGCTAATATTGAACAGTTTCCATTTCACAGTCTTAAAATTTGCACCATTGAGCTGTTTTTAAAAAGAAAATTAGAATCACATTTTATCTATAAGACAATACAATTAAAACATAATAATATAAAATATGTTTGAAAATTCTAATCAAATTTAGCAGCTTACACAAAGTGTTCAATTTTTTAAAAAGACAAAACTATGTGCAAACATGAGAAAAAAATAAGCAGCAAGTTAGCAGGCATTCACTACATAAAGTGAAATATCTGTAACTGTGGAATATTAGACATGGTGAGAATTGTCAGAAAAGAAACATTTCAGGGTGGACATTTTTGCTAGTATCCTTTTCATACCTTATAGGTGAAAATCTTATCTGCTTATGTACATGTGATGGTTTGGCCACATGTCTTACTTTACCTTTCTAAAGTAGAGTCTACTTTTATTGTAACTAACAAGAGGTGGCAAAAGATAATTTTTGGGGGAACTGTTCCTCTTTGGTTGGAGGGACACCAACATATTCCAGAGGTGTCACTCTATCCTCTGTAACCAGTTTAGCTAAAATTTGCTTTTGGGATGCTTTAGTTATCAGATGGAGCCAGAAGTACCTATGTTCCCATGATTTGTATTCACTCACCTAGCAGCATCCTTCTCAGCTATGTTCTATGATATAAATTCAGGATATACCAGACCAGGAAATTAAACCAATAAACTCATAACCAGATGATATGAATGATTACATGAATACCTATTGAGTTCCTGAAACAACCTAGTCATGTGTATGCTTATCCCTAGGAACACTTTAACAAAGGTACCAGTGCCTGTGTTCTTAGTGTGCCAAGACTGGTAAACACTGTTTCACCCCTAGATCTGTCTTCCTACCCTACTGATTAGTGATCTGACAATATGAGTAGTGAAACCCTCCTCCCTCATTTTTTCTAAGAAGCGGGTCTAAGGAAGAACCCCATGTGTTCTAACATATTCCTCTGTCTTTTACCATTCCAGTATAAGAAGAAAGAAGCCAATAAAAGAGACCTTCTCCCCAAAAACCTGAAACAAAGATAGTTTACACCACCTCCTACCTTGACATTGTCTTATGCCTCTAATATCAGGGGGAGGTCTCCAGAGCTAGAAGCAGCTTTATTCCCATCATGCCACTTCAGCTTTGTGAGCTAAAAACCAGTAAGAAAAAGGAGCTGACCATGAGGAAGAATACAGTGTGTACATCCTATGTTTGTTACTGTTTTTATATAATTTTTTTCTTCCACCAAACTTTGGCCACTGTTATCAATTTCTTTAGTTTACTCTTGGTGCATGCTGGGTCCGAGCAGAGGAGAGAGGAGAGTGGAAGAGAAGAAGCAGTGGCCAGTCACAGGAATGTCCAGCCTCATGCTGGTGAAAGGAGGCTCCACCATGTATCATGCTCTGGAGGCAACTTGAGAAAAGATGCCAGGAAACTGATGAAGATCATTTCTTTCCGTTGTATTCTAGACAGTATATTATGCATGCTGTCGCTGGCACCAAAGGATGAATTAGACCATCTGAACAGTCTTCAGCAGAACAGAAGTGATAATTGCAAACTGAGTTACAACATTCTGAATGAAATGCAACAAAGCATGTAATAAGCCAAATCAACTCCAAAGTTACATTGAAGAGAAAGCCCTCTGCTCTCAGTTGTATGTTTGCATAGTGCAACCTCTTTTTTATTCTGGAATAAGTCAAAGTAAGGGCGGCTGTGACACTTGTAATCACCTGTATCTCAGTGAGCTTTTTCACAGAATTGTACTGAACAATACAGTTTAAGGGAGGACTGAAATAAATTATGGCAAGAGACAGGTGGTTAGCTGATCAATTTATAATGATCACTGTCTTAATATTTGTTGAACAAAAAAATAATTATATTGTTGAGATACTTAAATGTCAAATAAATAGTCTAAAGCTATGGATCAGTAGTCATTTAGATATTGATAAATAAGTTTTCTGTTGAGTTTCTCAGTTTTCTTCACACTGAAACAAAATATGGTTAATATGAAATTTAATCATCAAGATATTTTCATTAATTCTAAGTAGTCTACATTTTTGGTTATCACTTTAATTCAAATTATGGATAATACATTATAAAAAGGGTTTGTTAAGCTTATGTGTGTTTGCGTGTTTATTAAAACTACGCTAAATCCTCACTAAAACCAGATTTTCAATCCATTTTACACGTAGACAGTGTTCTATGCTCCAAAATGTCAGCCTCCAAAGTCTTAATAGCTATTCTTAAGAAACAAAACAGCAGCAAAACCTAAAGTGAAGTGAAAAGCCATATTTTGCGAGCCTTGACTTCTGACCATTTCATTCACTTTCTTCCCCAGTGACAGGATGGGGAAGGTGGTTTTACGTGGCTGCTTCATGCAGTGGGGAATAAAAACACGGAGGATCTTCACAAGTCAGAAAAAAAGGAACAATAAAGAAAGAAAAGTTGATTAGTAAATTCACTTTTTAAATTTTATTGAGTTCATTAGAGTGATAATGGTTGATAAAATTATATAGGTTTCAATTGTACAATTCTATAATATATCATCTGTATATTGTGTTGTGTGTTCACCACCCCAAGTCAAATCTCCTTCACACTTTTCCTCCTTGCCCCACACTGTTGTCTGTGTCTATGTTTTTGTTTGTTTGTTTTTGCTTAATCCCTCACCTTTTCACCTGCCCTCTAGCCCCCCACCTCTATAGCTCTTCAATCTGTTCTATCTATGACTCTGTTTCCATTGTGTTTGTTAGTTCAGTTTGTTCATTAATTTCCACATATGAGTGAAATCATATGGTACGTGTCTTTCTCTGACTGGCTTATTTCACTTAGCATAATACTCTGCAGGTATATCCATGATATTGCAAAAGGTAAGAGTTCCTTCATTTGTATGGCGGAGTAGCAGGCCATCATGTAAATGTACCACAGCCATTCATCCGTGGGCATTTGGGCTTCTTACAAATCTTGGTTTTTGAAAATAATGCTGTGATGAATAGAGGGGTACTTATGTTCTTTCAAAATAATGTTTCACATTTTTAGGGTATATTCCCAGAATTCATTTTTAGTGCACATTTCAACTGTCAATTCTTCAAGGAAGTTTTTGCTTAGGAAAATAAGATAACCATATAGGAGCTCATGGAAATTCTGCTGAAGAGCAATTACCTGAGGTCTACGTAGGAGGGGCAGGTTTGGAGCAGTTCATGGTGACCAAATAAAGCTGTTTTACTATTTAGGCCTAATGTGACTTGATATTAGGATGTGGTTGGAATTTTCAAAAAATATATAGTTAGAAGCATTTCAGAGAGGGAACAGTAGACTCAGCAATAAATATCAAACAAAATGTTGTCTTTATGTATAAAATGCAGCTGCAGACTTCAATGTTCCATGGGACAGGCATCTCAAATTTACCATACACCTCACTTGCGCAGTGATGGATAGTAACTACACTTTTGAAGGTGGTCACTTTGTAGAATATACAGATGTTGAATTATAATGTTGTACACATGAAATTTATATATGAAATAACTTTTATATCCCTAAAATGAATAGATCATCTTCCCAGAAATAATTGCCTCATCTCATAAAGTATTGATCTCAGTAAACAGAAGCCACAACCTTTCCTGTGGCCTAGCCCAGAAGATTGGAGGTTATCCTAATCCCTGCACTCCCTCTCATTCTTATACACAAGCAGTCACCATCTTAGAAAATAAAATTCTCCCCCAAATCATTATACTCTTCCCACTTGCCTCTATCCCCATCACACTTCTCAGTAAAACCATGATCTCTCTTCTGAATTCTTTTAATAATTACCAGAACAGTTTCCCTTTCTCTGCTCTTGTTCTCTTCCACTAAACCATTTTCCATATTGCAGCCAGAGGGATCTTTTCTAAATGCAGATCTGATCCTCTCAGTGACCTGCTTAAATGCAGTACTCTTTGGATGACAAAAAATTCTCCTATTAGGTCCTTCCTAACAGCTACACCTTCATTTCTCAGCAGCACTACACTCACACTGCAAGTCTTCCACCCCACTAGTCGTCCAGGTCTTTCAATGTACTATGAGACAATTGACAGGATTTATCCTGTATCTCTATTATTATTCTTTATTTTTATTGAATTTGTTTTGTTGGTTTGCAAAACCATACAGGTTTCCAGGGAACAACTCATTAACACATAATCTGCATCCTGTGTCACATGTCCATCATTAAGCAAACTCTCTTTACATTCCTATTCCTCTCACTTTGCCCACTCCCACCTACCACCACTGCCCTTTCCCTATATCACTACACTACTGTTTGTGATATTCACAGATGGTATATGTAGCATGTAAATATTCTTATTGCTTAATCATTTCACTTTCCTTCATCCAGCCCCCCAACCCCTCCCCTCTGACAGCTGTCAGTCTATTCCATGTATCCATGCCTCTGTTTCTATTTTGTTCATTAGATTTTAAACTGTGCTGTTACAAAAAGTAAGAAACTTTTTTTATGGCCAAATAGTATTACATCATGGAAATGCACCACAGCTTTTTTATCCACTTGTTTACTGACAGGGACTTTGGTTATATCCAGGCCTTGGCTATTATAAATAGTGCTGCAATGAATATACGGGTGCTTATGTTCTTTTGAATATGTGTCTTGGGTTTCTTAGGATATATTCCCAGAAGTGGGATTGCTGGGTCAGAAGGCAGTCCCTTTTTAAATTTTGTGAGGAAATGTCACACCATCTATTTTTTAATAGTATGTCATTTAAAATGTTCTATATTTACATTCTGGTTAAATTGAAGAAACTGGTGTAGGTGTGGTGAGAAAACTTTTCTATAATGGAGTCACTTTGTTTAAACTTTACATGTAAGTTACATATGAGCTTGTAACCTATTGTGACCAGCCTCACTGTGGAATTATTAAATTCAAATGATCACAGGGTATGAATCAAAATTAAAAGTAATTTTATTGTTGCTTTCTTCTTTCAGAGGACACTGACAGGAGATTCCATTTATGACCACTAATTCTATCCATTTTCTTCCTCCTATCCCTGAAAACCTACAAGTACAACACTGAATATCCCCTCGTTTCTGCAGCCTGACTGTCTCTAAACTCTGCACTGTGTCAGTAAGCCTGGTCTTTATGGGCTCCTTTTGGTTTCAATTTATCCTGATTCTCTAAAAATGCATGCAGTCCCAGGATATGCTGGAACAAGCAGGCAGGGTGACTAGGGAAACTGATGACCCAAGACATTATGGACTTTTCTCCACTGCACATTTATAGTTTAGCCTCTATTACATAAGTATCACAATATTCCAGTGGTGCAATCACAATGATTCCCGTGAGGAATAAATACATCAAGAAGCAGTCTAAAATTTCAATGGAGCATGAGGGAAAATGAAACTTCACCTTGCTAAAAAAAATGTCAGCCACAAAATGGAAGAAAGGTTGACAATACAAAACAGTGGCACTCAATTGAAAAGAGGTTATAAAGGCAATTCAATCTCTGAATGAGTCGAGGTCTGCCTTAATGATAAGAGGAATAGCAGGCATTTCAATTATATCTTTCCCTTTCCCTCTGTTTAAAAATATGCTTGCTTATTGTTTATTGCACTGTAGCAGATATGATAGATAGACTAACTCAGTACCTGTTCCATCCTTCTCTCGTGTGTCTTCCTGTGCTGCAAAGCTGGGAAACTAAAATCCACATTCCCCAGATGCTGTGGCAGCTAAGTTTCAGGGTGTGATTTAGATTCTGCCAATCTGACACTTTCAAGTGAAGCTCAAATGTGGAAGAGCAGACAAGTATATATATCATACTATTATTTTTAAAAGCCTAATCTGGTTGCATTTCATGTTCCTAGTCTTGGCTATATTTAATCCTGTGCTCTTATATTTATTTATACTCTTTTTCATTTCTGTATTTTGAAAGTCATCTTAAGAACGTTCTAAAACAACCAGTATTTAGCCTACATTTTTATAGAATTTTGAACTTTTTTTTGCTCAATAACATTAAATAGCTATCTCTTACAGATTATAATTTTTTAAAAAATCTTGAATAGTCTTACTTCTAACAAAAGATATTTTCTTCTAATTTGTAACTGTCCAGTTCTTGGACATTTTAATATTTCACATGTTTTTAAGCCATTTATAAGTCCTCATTGGAAAATTGGAATTCATTTCCTATGCTCATTTATCAATTAGAAATTTATGTTTATATTTTTAAAGCATATTGTCATTATTTGGAGGATATTACCTATTGCTTTATTTATTTCATATATCTCCCTCAACTTGTTATTCAGCTTTTAAAAGTATCTGTTTTTTAAACTGGCGTTCAAAGAAGTTTACATGACAATATGAGAAGGCGTATTGTTAAATGCTACAGTGAAAACATGTAAAGAAAAACTGTTCAACACTTAATACGTTATTTAGAATAGTACTTCATTAAAAGATAGAATGAACACTAAAAATGGTAAACTCAAGGCAAAAAATGAACAAGAAAGCTTATAACAACACATCTAGCAATTTTCAATGAATATAATTTAAATTTCCCAAATGTTATGTTTTAAATTAGGTTTTACCACATAACTGGTATTAGTATGTTTTAAAGAGCATAGAAAAAAGAGAACAGCCCTGACCAGTGTGGGTAGGTCAGTTGGGCACGGTCCAGCAAAGTGAAAGGTCGCTGTGCTGGTTGGATTCTCAGTCAGGGCACACACCTGGGTTGCTGGTTCAGTCCCCATAGGTTGGGGCATATATGAGGCAATCAATTAATGTTCCTCTCTCATATCGAAGTTTCTCTTCCTCTCTTTCTCCCTCCATTCCCTTCTCTTTAAAAATAAGTAAAATCTTAAAAAAAGAGAAACAACAAAATTCTAAAAGTGAGAAAATACTGATCCCAGTCCAAAGAAGGAAAAAAAAAATATGTGAAAATTACACAGTGAGCTTAATACTAGGTCCTGGAAAAATCCAAGTCATGGTAACTAAATAGATAATTTAATAAATATTTAAGAAGCATGATCTGTAGGAACCATGGCAACTTGAAATTAGAGAATTTTCTTTTTTCATTCATATAAGAAATCAGGAAATTTTACCATGTAGAGATTTGGTTCAATATTTGGCAAGTCTCTCAATATGTTATTGTTGTTCGAAAAAATAAATATGGACTTCTGGGAAAAGTGTATCTGCTAGAACAATGTTTCCCATAGAACTGCGATAACTTAGTTGATAGAAGTTTCTTAAGCTCTTGTTCACCTAACTTTTTTGTTTGGAATATAAAATATATATATATAAAACAAATTTGCGTATACCTATATTCACAGATAAATTATTTACATATTCCTGTGCTAAAATTTTGTTGATAATAAAACCCACAGAAAAGGCCAAATTTATAAAGATGTGATAAAGATTGAATAAATGATATTTGACTCATGGACATTAAAAAAGCTATAACTAAAATGTATTATTAATAATATTCTGTAAAATGTATTATTAATAATATCCTGAATGTTTTTAAAAATGTAGCTATTAGTGATACTTTAATTATTAAGGAATGCCCTAAGGCACAAAGAACGTTTATTTTTGTGTTTATCCCCAACAATTGAGGATGTCTGAAATAATCTTCTTGCAAATTACAAAACCTTGGGCTGGCACTGCCGAGTAGGCCTGGGTTCTCATCATGTGTGCTATATGCCTGATTAGAGGTTTCACTGGAAGGGGAACATCTGCTCTGCCCTCTTGTTCCTTGCTTACATTTACGAAACAACATTATTTTCTTTTGCAGTTCTTAAAATAAAATTTTAAATTACTTGCACATTTAAATAACCAGGATATCCACTAACCACACACAAAGTGCAACATACAGCAGTAGGCACAATGAGAGCCAACACTTTGGGTTGTCATCATAAAACCCTCTGTGTTAGCCTACTCTCATTCTTTCTTACATCAAAACCTAGTTGGAATGTGATTCAATTACTATTAGATAAAAATATATAAAAGTCATATAATATGATCTTCCTCATCTCAGTGGCTCAAATCATCTTGTGAAAAGAAATCCTAGGGATGAGAACACCACTCTTTATAGACCATCATTTTTTAATATTAATGATCTAGCTGAGACATATGAAAAATGATAATTAAATTTGCTCCTGAGACAAAATAGGAGGGATAATTAACATGGTAGATGAGCTCTTAATTAAATTCAAGCACAATATCTCTCAAGAATGGGAATGGAAATGGGAATGGAAGAGTAGAGGTGGAATCTGTATGAGATTGGTGGTTCAGGCTTCATGATGTTGAAAATGAGTAAGGAAAGATAAATCTCAGAAAGGAATTTATCAGGGATGTTGGGTGACAGGTCAAATTGTAACTATATAATGATGGAGATTTTTATTGATATTGAGATATTGAGGAAGTGGATATTAGGGTAATGGGGAGGTTTCACTATCAATAGGAGCCATTCACATTGGCTTTGTAAATCTAAACATATTTAACTAAATGATTATTTGAATTTTATGATGCAATCAAATTGCCTGAAGATAATCAGGTCTTACCCATGTACATGAGGCTCCCCTGATACCTTCTAAACACCTATATCAAAATTAAAAGAGCCAGAGCTTTTTTTTTTTGCTGGAGAAAAAATGAGAATATACAAAACAGTCTTAAAATATATGAAAGACTACATAATTTAGAAATTTCCAGGCAGTAGAATTGAAATCGATGAGTGGAGATTATTATTTAAGTAAATATAAAGGGGAAAACAGGTTTTCTAACATTTACCAAGCTACCCCAAAAAGCAGTGCTCTGCCTGTGAGGTAGAGATTAGTGTCCAAACAGAAAGAATGGTCACTTTGTAATGGACTGTAGGGCAGAGGCCAGAAAAAAAATATCCCCCAAATGTCCACAGCCATGGCTCGAAGCATAGGGAAAGCAGAGCACTGCAATTGAGAGATTTTTCATATTGTGGCAACTTGGCTAGCTTAATGGTTATGTTAAAAATCTGTGCCTATGGCTGGGGCAAGAGAGATAGACGTGACTTTCTGATTGTATCCTGGCTGGAGATACAGCAGTTTACAGCACATTCATTAATCCAGGAGGCAGTTCCCTGGATACAGCGGTTGAGTCTATATCACGAGGACACTCCAGCCCAGCCTGGGAATGGCAGCTGAATGAATGTAAGATATAGGAGGACTGGCAATGTGTAGCTCACTGTGGGATGAGTCAGAAATGGGGTGGTACCAGAAACTCCAGGAGAGATTTAAACCAGGAGGGGCAGCTATTTTCTGTCTTGCTCATACAGAACAAAAGGGTGCATCTTGGATGAAGAGCTGGAAAACATGGTGGCACAAATGATGATGATGCTGGGAATTGTTGAACCTGCCTAACCAAGCACAGATTACTGGCAGCAGGGAATGCTTATCTGAGACCGAGGGAGTGTTAAGCCATGGACTTGCTTTTTCTTTCCTGAAAAATGGTATCTCTGATTGGTATATTCTGAAAGTGGTCTGATTTCGCAAAAGGGAGGCAGGGGTATGTGTGTGTTCCTGGGTATTTTAAAGGGAGTGGGACTTAACGGCAGAATTCTGCCATCATTCTAAACCTGTATAACTTTTAAATAAACAATTCCTTTCCTTTTAACCAAAGTCTGGCATTGGGAGTCATGCTTCTTGGTGGTGTGCAATTGGGCCCACACATCTGTTTCAGAATTGCATAGGCTGGGGTTCTGTAACAACTTGATCACAGAATTTATATTATAATTTACTCTGCAGTGTATGGAATGAATTTACTCATTAAAAAAATTTTCTGCTGTAAGATTCTGTGATTCTACAAACCATTGTATACTATAGACCAAGTTTGTTTAGTCTTTGGACTTGTGAAAGTTCTCATTAACTTTTACATGTTTAAAAGATACACAGAAAGAATTTTGAAATTATATTGCCATATGCATCAATTAAATATTTTACTTAATGCCATGCACACAATTCCAAGCAAAATTTTTATTTCACTCGTTCAAATACTATATTCTCTCTGCCACTTGAATCTACTTCATCCTTTTTGGGGTGAGGAAGAAGGAGAAGGATGAGAAGATTACATTCAGATGATACAAACATAAATGAAATAAATAATATAAGCAAGAATATATTTTAGAGATAGTTGCTTTATATTAAATAAATTTTAGGAACAAGAGTAAAAAATAATTTGTTTTTGTTTTTTTCTCTAAATGCACAACTAGTATCCCAAATAAGTTGTTTTTTATTTTTTTTTACTTATGTGATTCTGACTGCCTCAGTATATATTTCTATAAACAGGGAAATGAAATTCAATAAATTTCACTCAAAACATTCTTACTATAGGTAATTTATTAAGGTGCCTTTCTAGAATATTTATTCTAGAGTTACATAATTATACTCTGAGGAAAAAAATCATAAATACATAAAAAATTTTGAAATCAAAGGTATGTGTCCTGGGCTAAATAGTTTAGGTAGATTGTTTTATCTCCTCTATCTAATTCTTTCATAATATGTTTTAGATATAAACAAGAGAGAACTTTGATCAAGTTTCATGCATGGCTTCAAATAGAGTATTTGTAAATATTTGCAGCTTGCAAAGAACATAATAGATATTTTTTCAAAATAGAGTCACTTATGCTTCTATTCACTTGTATAATTAACCTACATTACCAGTATAACCAAGAGTTTTTAAAAAAATCAAATGAGAATTAAGTTCTAATGTAATGGTTTGTAGGCTTAATGGGGTATAGACTTAAGTGGACACAGGCTGAGAAGCCCCAGGCTCCCCCATAAACCTAGCTTGAGGGCTGGGGAAAGCAGCAGGACAGGGATTGAGAGTTATTTTGCATATCAATAACAGCAGACCAGCCTACTAGCTTTTGAGGAGCCAGGAAGGTATGCATGGCTTTGACCTATGATGTAACTGGTAGGCAGCTCCTTGTGTTACAGCACCTGCGGGAGAGCTTGGAGATGGTTCACTCCATGCCACAGGGTCGCACCTGCCAGTACTAACTGTGGAAGCAAGAAAGGCAGAGAATACAGCAGTGCCAGCAGGTATAGCCGATTGTGGGAGGGGTCAGAAATGGGGTTACAGAGGAATATCCCTGCCAGAAATTAAACCTAGGCCGGCTGTCACGAGGGGACTTTAACCACACAGTTTTGGGAGTGGAGATGGCCCTCTTGACCATGTGGCTTAGGAAACAGGAAAGCAAAATGTAGCATTCATGTAGAGCTCTCTTTCCTAGTGTTTTGAAAGAATGCAAAAGGACTCTCACCCACCCACCAAGAGAATAAAGTTTCACATTAAGAACGGGAGTCTAGCCAAGCTACGGAGTCCTATTTCTTTTCTACTCCCGACTGGCCTGGTGTGGAAAGGGGAGGCAGGACTGTGTGTGTGTGAGTGCATCTTTGTTCCTAAAGGGAATGGAATTTAACAGTGACCTTCCGCCCCTACTCTAAACTTGCATAACTTTTGAATACATAGTCCCTTTCCTTTTACCAAACTCTGGCATTGAGAGCCCCATTTCCTAACACAATGGCAGCTGTCGAAGAACTGTTGTAGTAAAAGAAGGACCCCAGGGAGGTGGGAGCTGTTTCAGTAACACTATTATATGAAAATGAATTAAGAGTTCCATTTTAACACAGGGGACATTAATAAATTGACTTCTCCTTATTATTCAGAAAACAACTTCTCATTAAAAGAAAATAAAAAACACCTTTAAAAGTATATCCTGAACAATAAAAAAATACATTACTATGTATAAAGTTCAAATTTCAGTGAAAGTCCACAAAGTTTGCATTAAATTTAAAATTGTTGGAGAAGATACTTAACATTTTCTTTTTATCAAACTTTTTTTTCCTTCTGAGAGTTAACCTCTGGGAAATTTTAAAACTTTACCTTAGCCAAATTCTTCAGAATTTGCTTCCTTCAATTCACAAAATGACCTTTAAAAAGTGATTTATTAAGTATACATATAGTTCACTGCTCACCAGTAAATTCTGTTTTCCGCTAAATATGGAAATGAAGCTTAACCCCTTAAGATATCATCATTAGATGATATCAGAGTATTCTAACCATCCAATCATATTTACTGATTAGAAGATTAGAATCTGCATTGAAAATATGAAAATTTTTGGTATATTTCCAGTAGTATAACAATTTTCTTGTTTTAAGGTACTGCTCTAGGTGCTGTTTGCTCGATTACTCTCAGGTGGTTTTCTCCTACTGAAATAAATATATTGAATGCTTGACCCCAAGCTTTTTTGTATTGTCATTTTTTAATTGGAAAAATTTAAATTCAGTAATTAAATTTAAGAGAGTCACATTAGCAATTTTCTGTTTAATCAGAGTAATACCTTTTGTTTTCACTTTTAATTCTTAATGTCATGAAAAATAAATTTTCATGATCAAATTCATTAACATATTTTGGCAGTTACTAATTTGCCAGTCCATAGTACTTTGCTAAATAACTTGCTTTGTTATTAATAAGTTTTATTTTTAAAAGTAGTTTAGTTAACTTTAATGATAAACTGTTCATTCTTCAGGAAAATTAGGTTGCCAAAGCTGGTGTGGCTCAGTGGATTGAGCTGCTGCCTGCAAACCAAAGGGTCACTGAGTCGATTCCCAGTTAAGGACACATGCCTGGGTTTCAGGCCAGGTCCCTAGTAGTGGGAGTGCAAGAAGCAACCACACATTGATGTTTCTCTCACTCTCGTTTCCTACCCCGCTGTCTAAAAATAAATAAAGTCTTTTTAAAAAAATTTTTTTAAAGAAAATAAAGTAAAACTTAAAAAAATTAGATACTGAAAAGTTGACCAAAACAAAAACAACAATGAAACAAACAGCCAGCAGCCTCTACCCCCTGCAAAATAACCAAACTAAGCATTCAGATTAAAATTTGAAAAACTTGAGCCTAATTTCACAGCAATTCTTCAAGTTCTGATTAATATTTTGGAAACTTTTTTTAATGGAAAGATAAAATGAAGTTATGTATTGTGTCTATAGAAAAAACATGAATGAATATAAGGCCAATAATTACAGCCCGTTTATGCAATGGTTTTGCTAGAGAGAGAAAGTGACCTCTCTCCTGAAGGTGAGAGAAAAGAAAGTCGAGATCTGCAGGGCTAGACTGTTACAAATACCAGAGAATCGGTGCCTTTAAGGGTGCACTGACACTGAAAGATTTAGGAAGCCCTAATCAATCATAACTCTTGAAAGTAGCTATTTTATAATACGGTATCAAAGTCATACTGCGTGACATGAACTTTCCAAAAACCAGGACTGTCAGCAGCCCTCTCCAAGGACACTCATGTTCTCCCCACCAAACCCATGCTTGAAAAAGAAGAGCAAGAATGTGAATCATTCCAAAAATGATATTTTACATATTAAGTAATTTGAATATGTAGGATCAGGATTTTATAAATAAAAATATTTGCAACCTGATTTAATATACATAAAATAGACACAAGGTAAAGTCAAAGAATTGCAGATCAAAAATGATGAGCATGAACCTTCCTTTTAAAAAAATCCACATAGGCCGATTTTATCATTAAATGAATGTAAGTAAAGAAAGTTTTACAGAATCATGTATAATAGAGCTCACTGACACAGGATCATTTTAAAGGTGATTGGTATTAGGATGGGTATATAGGATGCTTTTGCACTTTCTATTTCTCTTCATTAGTCAAGGGAGATGATCATACTGCTCACATAAAATTGGGAGAATGGAGATGGTTTGGAGGTGGTTATATGTGACAATAAGTAGCCAGCTGTAAAGGAAGAAAGACAATTCTAGCAGGCCATCCTTATAAATAATCAAGAAGCTCAGTAAAATGTCCACAAATAGTAAATCTCAAAAACAAGAGATGTTTTTCTTTTGGCAATCCTGCGAAGGTCTCTGATGATTTGAGAGAGACACACGCTCTTTTGTCAAATATTGTTACATCAGATGCATAAGCGTGTTTGAATGTGACTAATCTTAAGCCATAACATCAAAGCTAATTATGAACAGAACCCATGTACCCAATATATGTAACAATATTTAACAAAAGAGTTTGTTTTTATCTCTCAGATATGCTGTGACCTCTGCTGGTTATGAGGGTACCAATGGGTTGTTTCCTGAATTCCTCTCTTTCTCCCCTCCATGCACCCTTGTTCTACCTGTTCACATACATAAGTGAACAGGAGGCAGATGAGACAGATTGCTTTTAAAGGCTTCAGGATATGTCATCCCAAAATATGCTACCTTAGCAAAGTGTTGTTTGAGCTGAAGGCAATTGAGAGGTGCTTTCTGTCCTGCCCCTTTCCCACTAAACACTACATGCTAAAAGCTAGGCATATATTTCCCTTTGTAACAGTGACGTAAATTTCCATTTGTAAAGATGTCCGGGAAGGGAA
Organism: Anoura caudifer; assembly: GCA_004027475.1. Taxonomy (NCBI): domain Eukaryota; kingdom Metazoa; phylum Chordata; class Mammalia; order Chiroptera; family Phyllostomidae; genus Anoura; species Anoura caudifer. The sequence goes on along the minus strand of PVKU01003520.1, from coordinate 122,675 downwards.
AAACAACTCTGGAGAAGACTCATTATCAGAAATGACTTAAGTCTGCCTGACAAACCTCACTGAACAACTCTTACCATACCTTAACTATTAAACTTTCCACAATGCATTGACTCTAGGAGCCCAAACTCCCCTGTCCTTATCAAGGCACAATTTATTGCCCTTTGATAAAATGGTGTAAAATCCCATAATCTAACCGCTTCTATGGGTTTTCAATTCTTTTCTATGATGCCCCTGTACACATAAAAATGTTAATAAAATTTGTATGCCATTTCTTCTCTTGATCCGTCTTTTTCAGTTTAATTCACAGGCCCCAAGTATACACCTAAGAAAGTGGAGAAATAGTTTTTTCCTCTCCTACACTATCAATGTTTATCAATGGGGAGGCATATCAATGTCACGAGAAGATGAGAACACATTCAATTTTTTATATTTAAAAAATTTACCAAGTATGCTCTAGGTTAAATATCAGAATGTTTCCTGTTTAGATTTAGAAATATTAATGTAAAGAATATTTTGATTCATAGGACTATGAAATTATCTCTTCATGTTCACTTACAGTAAAAATAAGTCTCAACATCGAGGGTATAATTAATATAAATAAAAATCACAGAATAAATTTGGTTGACATATTTCCAAATTATTTTATTTCTTTGTTGAGTCTACATTATGCTTATTTTTCAATAAAATGCTGACTAAAAGAATACTACATAATAGAACATCAAAGATTAATTTTCACCTCAAAAACTGAATATTTCAAGGAAAATTTATATTAACTTCATAGTAATATATCCACATAATATATATGTTATGTTTCATTTATGCATACATACAGGGGGTTGGGAAAAGTAACTTTCAGTTATGAGTATTCAAAACAGAGTTTATTCTTACTATTTATTGATTATTGTATTATATATTTGTATTTCAACTGCAAACCTACTTTTGCCCACCCCTGTCTGTGAAATTATAAATCATTAATGTTTGCAACATACATAGAGCTTTATATTTAAATGATAAATAATTCAACTCAAGCATAGTATTGGACATAAATAATATATTATAATAATATTATGTTACATATAATTATAACATATATAATATTGATTCCTATCGGTCAACATTTTAATTATCATGTAAAATAAACAGAAGTAACTAGACAAATATTAAATAAATTATCTGAAGTTTAGAAAAAGTCATCAAGGTGGATATTTATTCTGAGGAATTTAAAATTCAATCATCCTAAGAAAATTTGAGGGGAAAGAGATAACAAATACATTTAAATCCAGGAGAGGGGGACAGAAGTTCTATACCACTAGAAACAAAGTACTGAAAATTAAATGTTTGCATCAATGAAAATATAAATTCCCAAATCTATAGAAAATTTCTTCCTAAGGAATAACTGCTCGAACAGTATTTTATCAATTGTATTTAGGCAATGATAATTATCCTGCCTTAGTTCATCTTCTAGATGCTTTTTATTATTTATTTTTTATTATTACCTGAGGCCATTTTTTCATTGCTTTTAGAGAGAGAGTAAGGGGAAACAAGGGAGAGAGAGAAAGAGAGAGAGGGAGAGGGAAACACTGATATGAGAGAGAAACATTGATCCATTGCCTCTGGTAGGCTCCCTGATTAGGGATTGAATCCACAGGGTAGGAATGTACCCTGACTGGGAGTGGAACCTGCAGTCTTTTGGTGCATTGGACAATGCTCCAACCCATTGAGCCACACCTACCAGGGCTCTTCCAGATGCTTTTTAAAATCAGGGACCTCTAGGAAAGTAATTTTGATATACTGTAGCCCCCCCCATCCTCAGTGGATGTTTGAAATCTTTCAGAGTTCTGAATCATTCATATAAATACACACATATACACAACTATATATATATATATATACGCACACATATACATAACTATATATATATATATATATATATATAGTTAACTAGGTATTAATTAGGAAGGAAGTAAAGGGAATCAAGCATTGTTGAGTCTAATGATCTGGGGAACATAAACTTGCTTCACCAGGAAGCTACAGCTTCACACACTGCAAGGATTAACATCTCTCCCTTCTCTCTCCACTACCAGATTGTAGGGGAGAGCAGGGAGAGGTAAGCACACGTACAATAGAACTCAAAATGGCACAGGGAGAGGTGCTGGACCTTAGAGGACTGTCAGTCTAACCTGAGAGAAGGATCAGTTGTCTAGGAGTTGGACCCATCAGAAGCTTGCAAAAGTTTCCAAAGTTGATTGGTTATTTTGAAAAAGCTCCTGGTCCTTCCCAAGCCTGAGCTAATACAATCTCAGGGGAATAAAAAAGGTCTCTCTCTCTCTCTCTCTCTCTCTCTCTCTCTCTCTCTCTCTCTCTCTCTCTCTCTCTCTCTCCCACTCTCTCTCACTCTCTCTCACTCTCTCTCTCTCTTTCTCTCTCTCCGTCTGCCTCATTGTCTCTCTCTCTTACTCCTACCAGCCCTGTGCAGTCATGCATTCTTTCTCCATAACCATGTGGCCCTAACAGCCATGTGGCTGCTGGCTGCACAGATGGGAGCCTGGGTACTGCAGCACAGCAGTGGCTTACAGCAGGGAACACAAGTTAAGCTAGTCAGACAGTGAGAAAGGCTGGACTGAATTAAACTTTAATGTGGCAGAGAAACTTTGGACACTGGCCTTTGTCTTGACCTTGCTGAAAACACAGTTGGACGTTTTCCATGGCAGGATGAACAGAAATGGAACACAGGGACATCCTTCCACTTCCACCCAAATAAATCTTGCCACATCACAATCACCTAAGCATAAATTGGTGAAATGCTTTTCTCTCAATCCTACAAAAAAAAAAAAAAAAACAAAACCCACTTCCACTGTAAATATGTACTGTTTCTTCCTATATCTATGATAAAGTTGAATTTATAAATTAGGTATAGTAAGAGATTAACAATAATAACTAATGATAAAATAGAACAATTAAAATAATATAATAAAATTTAAATATGACACCTCCTTCTCTCTCTCTCTCTCTCTCTCTTTCCCTCAACCAATCTGATAACTGAGAGGACTACTAAGTGACTGACAGGCAAATAGCAGGATATACTATACAGTTACTCTGAGCAAAAGATAACTCATGCCCTGACTGGTGTGGCTCAGTGGATTGAGTGCCAGACTGAGAAGCAAAGGGTCACCAGTTCGATTCCCAGTCAAAGCACATGCTTGGGTTGTGGGCCAGGTCCTGGGTTGGGGGTACAGTAGAGGCAACCACACACTGATATTTTTCTCTCTGTTTCTCCCTGCCTTCCCCCTCTCTAAAAATAAATAAATAAAGTCTTTAAAAAAAAAGATGATTCATGTCCCCTGCAAAATGGAGCAAGAAAGCAGGAGGTGCCATCATGCTGCCCAGAATAGTGCATGATTTAAAACTTATGAATTGTTTATTTCTGAAATTTTGCATTTAATGTTTTTCAACTATAGTTGACCTTGTATAACTGAATCTGAGGAAAGCAAAACCTCACACAGTCAAGGGGATATTACTGCAGAGCTATGGTTAACACTAAAACATTTTGTATCCCAGTGGAAATTATTAGGATCTAAAGTCATACAGGAAAGATAGCATCAAGACATTTTGATTTTACTGGACTTGGAGTTCTCCCAATACACGAAACTATTCTCTAAGAAATTATGCACAGGTTATACAACACATTCCTATGTCTGAAAAACCAGAAGTCGTCATCAGTATGTTATATAATTGAATTTTGGTCAAACTTTGCCTCAATTCCTAAAACTCATTTTTTGTATCCCAGAATATCTCTTCTTATGGAGGTTCATTTTCTTAATAGAAAAATTGTTCATAATGAAGATATATCTCTTTTATAGTTGATGAATGGATTATAATTTTCCTTTAATTATTACTGCATTATCTGTCTGAATATTGTATTTGATAGTTTATGGAAACTTCAAAACAAACAGAGTCTAAATCACTGTTGCACTGAAGCCCTGGAATTCTAGTATGTGTGCACAATCAAATCTGGTCTTGATTCTTTGTTATTACTATAAGAAGGCACAATCCCCCAAAAGAAAATTTTGTCATTACCTTTGAAATATATCTTTAAAATTATCTATAATTAGTTAATTTGAGCCTGCTTAGGAATCCCTCCAGCTCATTCTCTTCTTGAAATCCAACCTTCTTAGGAAAGACACGTCACTCCTCACATACACAGTGTTGAAATTCACAACGTTTCCTGTAGAGAAAAGGTAGTTAACTATGCATGGCTTTTCTTGGGCTGTGCCTACTGTCAAACAGGTATCTAGGGGCCACACAAACTCATCAACAAAAGAAACAAATAAGTAGAACAACTGTTAATGTAAAAACAAGGTTTGCTTAGTTTGAAATAGAAAAACCTATCCAAGACCTGGGGCTTAGTTTTTGGCTTTCTATTCTTGTATTCTTTAACATACTAAGGAAAAGGAGGGAAAGATCCTAAAGTCTTCACAGACAGTTGTGCATATTGATACTTAGGAAGGCATGGTGTTGTCATGGAGAGCACAAAACAGGATTTTGGCAGGCGGGACACCCAGGATCTCATCAGCTCTACCTGTCTTTATTCTGTGTGTCAGGGCAGTCACAATAGCCTTAAGTCTGAGTTTACCTGGGAAATTCAAGGGCTTCCTCTGCACGATCTCTAAGAGTCTCTCAAGCTCTAATGTGACCATGATTTATTCACCGAAAGGGTCCATGATTGATTCACTAAAATCAATTTTTGTATCATAGAGCAATCAAACTACTGGGAGGATCTTTTCTGCTTTTCTTTATTCTGAATTGCAATTGTTGTCTTTTATTTACCACATAAGAATTTTCATTACATTCAGCAAAACTAAATATTAATGACATTAATCCTTCATGTTGCACAAAATGTAGATATTGACTGTTTTACGTGGGACTCACAGGTAGTCAACTTGATGGTCAGAACAGTTTACAGAGGTAAACCAACTGATTTTTCTCCAAATGCTGATGTGATGAAACCAAATTTTGTATTAAATGAGAACTATAGAAGCAAGCATTCAATTTCAAGAAATGTGTTCTACTTTTTAAAAAATCTATAAGCAAGGGTCCAATAGGTGTTGCTTATCTGCAGTAATGTTTACAGAGACTTTTTTCCAAATAGACACTATACAAAAACTACAAAGTTTTGCCTATTTTATGTAACTATATTTTTCCAACAACACACATGTTTTTATACATATGTCTTTGATTCTAGTAATAGTGCTAGACTCTAGTTACTTTTTCCTTTTATTAGTAAAGCTTACACAATTACATAGGGATAGTCTGCCCTGGATATACTAAAATTTGACAAATAGGATTCAAATGGGTTTTTCCCATCTGGGCAGAGAAATCCTTACAATCAAAGAAAGAGCCACATAACAGAGTTTCTTCAGCAAAGATCATCTTAGTTCGTGATAATCATACCAATATGTTACAAATTGAATACTCTTCCTGCTCCAGTGAAACAAACCACAAAATATATAAAGTTCTCAGTGCTGATGACATTTTGGGTTAAATTATTTTCTTTTGTAGACCATGTGTGTTCCTTGTCTTGACAGACTGCAGATCCTGTGAAGGTGATTATGTCTTTAGATTTGTCTTCTTTGGGGTCAGTGGTATAATTGTGAGTTTGCACAGCTAAGTTGGTAAATGGTACATTTATTTAATTGTTTACCACTTGAATTTGAGCCAGCTTTAGCAGAACAAAAGCCTGAGATAAGTGTATAGTCAGATCCATCATAATTCATGGCTGGCTGGATTTGCTGCAATCAAATCATCTGGCAAAACCCTGCCCCAGTGACCCAGCAATGCCAGGCTCTCGAACGATGTCTTGGACATATGAACCAGTTCTAAGAAACAAACCTTTCTGCTTTGTGGACCTCTCAGTGTTGATTTACCATATGCACAATTGAATTGCCCTACTCACTGTTTTCAAACCTCAGGAATATTATTTAATTATGAAAAATCAAATATCAAGCATATGCAATCTTACTTATGAATTAATACTTAGAATACATATGTCAATGAGGATTTCCTTATAAAATCGTGTTTCCATTGTAGCAAGCATCATAAATGTTGACTTATTTCCCCCTTCTTTTTTTTTTTTGTTAGATTTCTCCTCTCCTTCTCATACTCTTTGAACATATAAAGATTTATTGAGCTTCTGTTTGGGGCACATAGTAGGCAATCAATAAATATCACCTCTCTATCTTTCTATCATCTAGCTATCTATTGCCTATCTATCACTATCTAGGCTATCATCTACAGCGCACAAATGAATTGTTGCTGAATGAATGAATTCCCTAAGTGTAGAATGCTAGTTTTAAATAGTCAGGAACTGACAATTTTTTCTTAGGATATAACCCAATTTTTAGACTAAATTAAGCACCATAAGCAGCTACAATGACGAGAGTACTTAAATTAGATTATTTTTGATTACTTGATAAAATTTAATACTTCAAAATGAGTAAGAGGAGCTCACAAATAAAAAGGCAGGTGAAATCTTGAGGTTAATGTAAAATATCATTAAACTTTAAGAAGCTGGTTTTTTTGAGGCTGATTAGGATTTGCAAAAGGATTTTGGGAGATGATTTTTTCAGATGCAAATTCAGGCTTATAAAAATTGTATATTGTTGATAATGGAGGATTTGGATTGTTGCTTTGTGGTTTGTAGGAATTGTCTTATTAATGAAGGATGACTGGTTTTCATCAAGAGTGTTCTTTTTAAAAACTACAGACACTTTTGAAAAAATAGCTACCTTAGTCATTTGGTTAGAAACATACAGCCATATCTTTTTAGCTAATGAGAGGAAACATACGCCAAAGAAAATTAGATCAGTCATAGAGGCCTATAACATTTTTAAAAAGAAACTGAACAAATATAGTCAAATATTATTCCTTCCCTTCCATTGCCTGATTATTTGGGGGGCCTCATTCCCAAAGCAGGATAAAAGCATAAGCACCTGGCACTAACGTTTTGGAAATGAGAATCCACCGGAAATCACCACCGAAACAGGAAGTTGAAATGCTTACTTTTCTTCTACCAAACTGTCCTTTGTATTGTGCCACACAGCGTTCACACCCCCAGCAAGCAGTCCCGAGATTCTGCAGTCCTTGCATGCACTCATGGATATTTCTGGTCTAATTTCCTGCAAGGAACTCCTGCTTCTGTCCTTTTCTCACCCAGGTCCAGATCCTCTTGCAGCAGAATAACAGGAATTTCATGATTCTTCCTTCCTATAAACATGAATTTCTTATTATCAATTTCAATTCTCAGCTAGAGCCATGCTCTCCACTTCTCACTTGTCACTTTTCCCTAAAATATTTATTGATGTTTAACGTGTACACAAAAGTGCACAAAACATAGCTATGCCTCTCTAAATATTTTCACAAAGTAAACACGCTTTATTTTTTAGTTTTTTGAACTATGTTTATTGATTTTAATAAGAGTGAAAGGGAGAGAGAAAGAGAGAGAAGCATCAACATAAGAAAGAAATATTGATTGGTTACCTCTCATATGTGCCCTGTCTGGGGAGTGAACCCACAAGCTAGGTATGTGCCCTGACCAGGAATCAAACACCCAAACTTGTGGTGTACAGGAAGATGCTCCAACCAACTCAGCCATACTGGCCAAGGCTAAGTGAATACATTTTAGTATGCAGACCATATATAGTAATAGAACATTGGTAGCTATTCTTTTACCAGTCTCTACAACTACATTTTTATCTATTCAGGTGTATTGGTATCCAGTTGTCCTGGTTTTAATTTACCTTCTCCTGATGGCTAATGAGATCAAAGTCTTTTTCTTATGTTCAGTGCCCTCTTTTTCTAAGTAACCCTAACTATCTTTCTTGCCTAATTCTTCTTCAGTGGTTTCACTTAAACTAACAATACAATTTTTTTAAGTTTTTTTTTATATATTCTGGGTCACAGAACTTAATTAAATGTACATTTCAAATATATCCTCTTACTCTGTTGCTTGCTTTTGCACCCATTTAATGTCTTTTGAGGAACAGAAGTTCTTAATTTAGTCATCTTTTTTTTCCCCTGTTAAGGAAACAAGTTCATGCTTTTTGTTCCCTGTTAAGGAAAATTTTGCCTGCTCAAAATTTAAAGATAAATAATGTTTTTTCTATTTTCTGCATTACCATTAATGTCATCCAAATACAATAACTGTCTTATTCTTCCTTTCAAATTCTTATGACCTCTTATTTTCACTGTGCTATACTATTAACCGTGCATATTCTTGCCTAATTATTGATCTCAGAGTAAAAGTTTTCAATATTTCACCATTAGATGTGAAGTTTTCTAAGTCTTTGTTAAAATTTTGAACATGAAAAGTTATTCTCTTGTATCACTTGTATACTGAGTTTAAAAAAGTAAATGGTGATTAATTGTAGCAGATGATATTTATGCATTTATTGAAATAAACATAATTTTTCTCCTTTTTTAGTGAATTACATCGATTGATTTGTAAATCTTAATCCAACCTTGTATTCTTGGATTGAAACCCATTGATTTTTTTCCCAATTTATTTTCAGGAAAGATTGGTTTATGAGACTTGTACAGCCTCTTCCAACAGAGAAGGTTTTGCTTATTCACTAGTAGGTAACTAGAGTGTGACAGGTCACTAAAATCCAGTTAAAAGCAGAGTCAAGTACAGGTCAATGTTTTCATAAGACATGGGTTATTCTGGCAGATCTTTTCTCCTGGGATGCTGTCTGTATTTCCATAGAGCAGGGAACCTCTCCAACAACAGCCTCAGGAAAGTGACAAGAACCCAGAGAAAAAAAATCGGTCTTTCAGACAGCCTCTCAAAAGATTCACATTTATAAAGTGTAGCATAAAAATGGCAGAGAATTGGGAAACTTAAAGATGTATTTTCTCATTAATAATTGTTATAAAGATGCTCTGGCCAGTCTGGCTCAGTTGGTTGTAGTGTTGTTCCATAACCAAAGTTTCCTGGTTCGATTCCTGGCCAGGGCACATACCTGGGCTGCAGGTTAAATCTCCAGTCTGGGTGCCTACTGGAGGCAACCAATAAATGTTTCTCTCTCTTGCATCAATGTCTCTCTCTCTCCTTTCCTTTCTCTCTAAAAGCAATAAAAAAGTCCTCAGGTGTGGAAATAATAATAATAATAATAAATTGTTTTAAAGAATGTGTGTGATTTTAGAACTTTGAAATCTCTCCAGGTTTGTAATTATTATGGTCATCCCCTTTTTTGTAGTGAATGGTAATAGGGAAACCAATAATTGGGAGAAGCTTCTTATGCAGTAGTTTGGGGCAATGAGGATGGGGAAAGTGGGAAGAAAGGGTCTTCTCCCTGTAGTCTGTCAGTATCTATGGGGTGTATATTCATCAGAGGCCTAAGATTTGCTCCCAGGAGGAGGAAAGGTCTGACCTAAGCTCAGAAAAGACCTGGGACTCAACATTCCTCCAGATTTGACATTTGTTCTTGTGACACAGTGCTCACTAAAGAAGTCATGCATTCAAAACGTAGACTTACATAAATATCCCCTGAGAGGCTTGTAGCAACTTCCTTCTGTCAAGCCAGATATAATCAAGATAATTCTGAATGCAACACATTTTTAATTTAAATTGCATAGGAAGGCAATTCTATCTATATATCATACCATATATGATACAAATTTATGTTTATTTGTTAGAGTCATCTAGCATAATACATATGTAGGTGCCTAATAAATTGATTGATATATGTTTGAGACTTTTTTCTTACTGTAGTGTCTCCTGATTTTATAGTCAATCTCTGTTTTTATGGGCTAATTTGTCAGGTTATGAAAATTTCAAAGCTATTTTTCTCTTATTTTTAGTACCTACTACTTTAGGATTCTTACTAGTGGGATCATCACTGAAAGTAGAAAAAAGTAAAACTTTGGACTAAGTACCTGGGGAAAGTGTGGAATTGCCTTGTGGGTGTTTTATTACTTACTGTAAAAACTTCTGTTAGATGACATGAATGACTTTAACTTCTACTTGACTCCTTCTAGGTAGTCTCCTGCAAGGAGGTGTAAATCACCTATTAAATGCATGTGTTCCTTCAGGAATCTCTCATCTTCCCTGACTGATGCTTTCCATATCTGTGCACCTTTGCTTTGAGGGTCATATAACTAAATGACAACCAGGTGCCTTTTTTTGGAAATTTTGCAAATAAAAAAATTCAAATTTCTGAATGAAAATTTATTTATATCCTCAATTTATGTATCTCTGTCTTATATCTAACTTCTGTCTATGTACCTATGCATATAGGTATGTGTGTATGTATCATCTATCTATCTGTGATCTGTCGTATCTCTTTTATCTCCTAACCAATTGTTAATAACTAAGTTTAAAACTTATTACCCATCAAGTGAATTATTCTTGTAGTTTTCCCAACTGCTGGTTTCTGCTTTCAACCTGAATCCAACTACAAATCATCCTCTAAGCAGCTCCTACAGTGACCTTTTTAAGCATTCAAATCTAATCATATTATTAGACACAGTGACTCCCTGTGGCTTTCAGGACACTATTAAAATGCCATTACTTAACACAGAATATTATTTGTTATTTGGAAATTCCCTGTTTTATGCTTCTTCTTATTTGGGGGAGGAGCTCATAAAAGTCCTCTCTCCTCCACCCTTACTTCATTAAATAATATTTACTCGATTCCCCAAAACTCAGTGCAAGCTTTCCATGTTCACCTATTTAAATTTAGAAGTCTTTCCTCAGTGTTTATAGAGAACTCTATTAGAGCAATTACCATGCTTTATTAAACAGGTATTTCTTTATCTTACTCTCAAATTAAACATTCCTAACTTTGAGGACGTTCTTTGACATTGTAGTCCAGTGAAGTAGCTTAATACCTAGCATATAATTGATGTCCAATAAATATATGCTGTCATCATGGATAAAGAAATTAATGTTTGAATGTGATATATTTTTAAATGCAAAAATAATCAACTTATAATTCAAAAATATTGATATAGACAAGAGAAAATATTTTCAATGCATGGAATACTAACAACTACAGTCCCCCTTTAGTGTCCATGGAGTGTCGGTTGTAGGACACCACCCCTCCAAAACCTGCATACTCAATTCCCTTATGTAAAATGGCATAGTGTTAGCATAAAAACTATGCACTTTCTCCTATATACTTTGTCATCTCTAGATTAGTTATAATACCTAATACAATGGAAATGCTATGCAAATAGTTGTTACAGTGTATTGTTTAGGGAATGATGATGAGGAAAAATATCCATACATGTTCAATATAGACACAAACCATCAAAGGCCCGACTACATAGTATATGTCAGCAACAATATTTTTTGTGTGGAATATTTTCAATCAGCAGTTGGTTGAATCCATGGATGCAGAACCATGGATATGGAGGGCTGACTATATAAACCATACAGAGTTGACAAATCAAAAGAAACTGTTTACCTAATGTGACCACAATTTGATGAGTAATGAAGAAAAAATATTTTCTTTGAAATGCTATATTTAATTGTACAATAAAAATGCATAGGGTTATAAAATTTAATGTAAGCTTTCTTATTTTAATAACAAATGCCAACTTTTTAAACAGGGATTTGGTAGAGTTGCTTTATATGATTCCTTTAAATTTACCTCTTAGGTTAAGTCTGTTAATTGATTCAATAAGTTTTGCAAATCAAAAAATAGCCAATGAGAAGTTGAGTTGTAATTGCCTCTTAATTATAGTGAGTTGGAGGAGTCTGGAAGATGACCCTGAGGGCACTTGAAAACACAGATTTTCTTTACTGCATTGCTGTAATTTTGTTAATGTGGCTTGTGGTTATTTAGATAATTAGGAAGAATAGTTTCTATAAACAACAGGAGTTCTAAATAAAATATTTTCTTGTAACTCTAAAGGCAGGGATTTATTGCCTTTGTTTTTAAAGTCAGAAATCTACATGATAATTAAGTTTCTATTAATAGTGTACTAAAATTCCAGTAGTAGGGATGAAGGAAATAGATCTTTAATAAAGCCCTGACAGAAAATAGGAAATCCTGATGTCTGGTTTTAAAATGATTTTCAGAGGATATACTTATATGTGTGTACCTTCATATGTAAAGGATCAGAAGGATATAGGTATTAAATGATAATGTATTCAATATTGCCTTGCCTGTGTATTGTTATAACCTGACTCTATAAGGCTATTTAAAATAAGATTTGTTCTCTTGTCCTCCACTTAAGTTTTAAATGCATAGTAAGCATACCTACATAAAAATGATATAATTTATTATTGTAACTTTCATTTTTGCCACTTAGCCTGCTTTAAAATATCAGAACTTAAAGTGTATTTATTTAAAAACATCTCCCCCAACAGGGTATATTATAAAATGTGTGTGTACCTTTCTCATAGCATCATTTGTCCTGCAAATGCCTTCAAATTTAAATGTGTCAAAGTTATAACTATAGTAAAAAGAAAGCAAATGCAAGAATAGCTCTGAGAGGTTTATCCTTGTAAACTGCAAATTCCGCTCTTGTACACAGGCAGGTTTAATTTCAAAGATTTTTGTTGCAGGAACTAATTAATTGGTTAATAATGCATGAAGCCAGTAGAGCATTATCACTGCTATAACCCAGATGGAAATCTAGAACAAATGAAGAAATTTACATTTAATTTGACCCTTTTAAACGTGAAAATGTTAGGCTTTCCTTGTTGTCTTATTACATTTCTATCCCTATGCTCCACTCACATACAACTACAGAATTTTTAGATTCTTAAGGATGAGAAAGGGAGGTGACAATAAATTATTTAATGGACTTGATAAAGCTGATTAAATACTAAACTTATTCTTCATTGTGATGGCACATATCTTGTATGGGCTGCTAGCGGCCATTTGCAGAATCATCTCCATGATTAAAACAAGTGGAAACCTGATGGTCTGAGGGAACTAGTCCCCCGACAGCATACATACACATACATACTCAGAAAAGTAACCTGGACTCTTCGTCCTTTTTGGTCATATGTACTATTCCCAAAGGGTTATATAAAATCTAAATAGCAATGTGATTTTAATCATCAAATACATTCTTTTCTTTTATGTCTATTCTTATGTGGCCATGATGCTAATGAGACAGGTAAAATTCATGTAATGCTGTAAAGTGTTATCACTGTTCTACCACTTACAACTTTTATGATCTTTTTCATAGACAGAGGCAGCTAGAAAAAATCTACAAATTAAATTTTGTGTTACTTTCTCAATTAATAAATTTCTTCTTTAGGTTTAAGGGGAAAATTCAAGCCTCTTCTGCTCTGTGGCTCATTTACCAGTAGCAAATAAGACAATGTGTTGCAATGTAAGTATAAACTCTTTCTGTATTTAAGGAGTAATTTTTTCTCCAAGAGATCTAAGTAGAGAAAGAACAAACTTCCATTCTTAGGAACAGAAGGCAAATTCTTAAATTCTTAAGTGGCTCACTACAAACAATAGAAAGAGAAACATAATCACAGGCATTCTTTCCTAAAGGTACCCATGTCTTGTCCTATCATGTGAGAGCTGAGAATTATGGAGTCACTATTTGAAAGCACCATTATAATTATGTAATTATTAATAAAATTCCTACCTATTACTATAGGAAAAGTAGCTCAACTCCTCCCCAAATGATGGAGACTGATTCAGAGGAGGTGACAGCCCACTGCCCCTACCTGGTCAATGCTTGGCTAGAGGGATGGAGCAGATTATGATTGCTATCAGAATGTAAGTTCCAGATATGGAATCAAGGAAAATGGTACACGAAGTACAATATCTTAAAATAATGATGAATATAAATTGGGTAAATGCTTATTAAGAAATCAGGAAACTGAAAAGAGAAATAGAAGGGCATGCTAATGAAAAAGCCTTCTGAAGAATTCAGAGTCCTCACATCTCCCTTAACCAAGAAACTAGAACTGATGAGACGGTTATGATGCTACTTAGGGATCCGTAGTGCAAAGAACAAACCCAAATTTCAGGTTGTTTCCTACTAACAGTCCAGAAAAATTGTAGTTTCACATGTCATTTAATGTAATTGGTGAATAATTCATTCTGCACTTGCAAATTTCCTTTAATTTTACTACATCATTTAAGAATTACTCATTGTAGTTGCCACATTAGCTGCTGGAGAAACAAGTGTAGGTATAAAGGACAAGGTGCTTGCTCTCACTGAGCTTCTGATTCACTGTGAGAATGACATCACTAAAGGTGCGATTACCATAGAGTGCAACAAGTACAACTCGTTGTGATGGAAGAACAAAGTGTTCAAGGAAGCACAAATCAGAAACAATAAACTAGGTTTTAGGGGGCATTGGAAGTGAGAAATTCAATGATGTGACATCTATGCTATAATCTGAGAAATGGATGAAGTGTTAATGAGATGGGGGGAGAGAAGATTGTATTACAGCTTTGTGTGGGCTATTGATGGTCAAGAGGAAAGAAGTTACATTCAGTGAAGAAAGTCATGATAAATGACTGAGTCAATGAATCATAGGATCGAAAGTGAGAAATTTCTCACATATATATGTGAGAAATTATATATACAATTTAATTCTATTAATTATATTATTATATAATTAATTATATAATTATATTATTATTTAATTAACTATATCATTATAATTTAATTATATTAAATTGTATACATACATATATGTATGTATATATACACGCATACACATACATAACATATGTATGTTTAATTGCAAATTGTTTTTTGTGGTAGTGACAAAATTGTATGAGTGTGTTAATCATAACTACTATAGGATTTCGACAAGATCCTAAACCAGGAAGAGTGAGGACTGGATGTTGAAATATGGGGAAAATGCTAAAGTTATCTCAGGCAGACCTTGAAGAGATCCTTTTATCTGCACTGTAAAGCATGTCCACCATAGGCCTTCCTCTCTCTCTTTTCTCTCTTGCTGTCAGTTCATTTAAAACTTTTTTAGTTTCATGGAATTTTCAAAATAGTATCAGTAGCAAAGTTGGATTGATTTTTTCCAACCATCCAATTTACTATAATTCTAGATTTCTTTTGTAAATTTTAATTTACTCCAGGCAAATGTTTCATTCTGAAAGTGAATACTTTTTGCAGATACCTTTCCCATGTCGAAGTGCAAGCATTTGATTTCTAATGTTGTTGCTCAGTATTTTACTGAGAGTTGGCTTCTCCCACAAGCAGCAAAACCACAACCTTTGGAGATATAAATTGTAAACTAATACAGTGAAAGCAACACCAGGAGTATTTTCTATACATTCAGAACTTGGCATTTGTAGCATTTTCAAGCAAAGTTTATGAAAGAAATAGGATACCATTTGGCAATAGTTCTTGAAGGGAGACTTGTGTTTAACTATTGTATTATTGTTTTAGTTGTTTCTTTCAGAAGTTGGTGAATAATAATTTAGCAAAAACAACAGTGTATAGTCACAAAAATAAACTAAAGCTGGATTTTTCTCTTCACCTAATATTACAATCAAATTTTAGTGTGACTTTTCTGAATCAGGTCTTCCCATAAATGTGTATGATAGATAAACATCATAGACACATACTCTCAAGTCTAATTTAATAGATTTGGTTTTTAATATTATATTATGTATGCTATTCACAGTTGTCCCAATTTTCCCCCTTTGGCCCCATACATCCAGGCTGCCCCCTTACTTACAGTCAGTCCCCACACTTGTTGTCCACATCCATGAGGGATGCATATATGTTCTTTATTAATCTCTTCACCTGCTTTCAGTTAGTCCCCACCTCCCTCCTCTTCTCTGGCTGCTGTCAGTCTGTTCCATGTTTCCATGTCTGTGATTCTATTTTGCTCCTTAGTTTATTTCATTCATTAGATTCCACATATAAGCGAGATCATATGATATTTGTCTTTCACTTATTGACTTATTTCACTTAGCATAATAGTTTCCAGTTTCATCCATGCTGTTGCAAAAGGTAAAAAGTTCCTTTTTTACTGTTGTATAGTATTCCATTGTGTAAATGTACCACAGCTTTTTTATCCACTTATCTACTAATGAACACAGGATATTTCCAAATCTTGGCTATTGCAAGGAATGCTGCTGCTATGAATATAGGGATGCATATATTCTTTTGCAATGGTGTTTCAAGATTCTTAGTATATATTCCCAAGGGTGGAATCACTGGATCAAAAGACAGTTCCATTTTCAATTTTTTGAGGAAACTCCATACTGTTTTCCACAGTGGCTGTACCAGTGTGCATTCCCACCAACATTGCACTAGGGTTCCCCTTTCTCCACATCCTTGATTTATTAATGATAGCCACTTTGGCAGACATGAGGTGATATCTTATGGTGGTTTTAATTTGCAGCTCTCTGATGGCTAGTGATGTTGAACATTTTTTTCAGATGTCTATGGTCCATCTGTACATAGTCTAGGTCCTTTGCTCATTTTTAAAATTAGATTATATGTCTTCCTGATGTTGAGTTGTGTAACTCCTTTATATTTTTTGGAGATTAAACCCTTGTCCAATGTATCATTGGCAAATATGTTCTCCCATAAAGTGGATTCCCTTTTCATTTTAATAATGGTTCCTTTAGCTATATAGATGCTTTTTAATAGAATGTAGTCCCATTTGTTTATTTTTCCTTTATTTCCCTTGCCCTAAGACACATATCAGAAAAAAATATTGTTACATAAGATACCTGAAATTTTACTGCCTACGTTTTCCTCTAGGATTTTTATTGTATTGTGACTTATATTTAAGTCTTTCATCCATTTTGAATTTATTCTGGTGTATGGTATAAGTTGGTGGTCTAGTTTCATAAGTTGGTGATCTGATTCTCCCAACACCATTTATTGAAGAGATTGTCTTTATTCCATTGTGTGCTCTTGCCTCCTTTGTGAAAAATTAATTCATCATAAAGGTGTAGGTTTATTTCTGGGCTCTCTATTCTGTCCCATTGATCTATGTGTCTGTCTTATGCCAGTACCAGACTTCTTAGATTATAGTGGCCTTATAGTATAGTTTGATATCAGGTGTTGTGATCCCTCCAAATTTGCTCTGCTTTTCTCAAGATTGCTGAGGCTATTCAGGGTCTTTTTTGGTTCCATATAAATTTTTGGAATATTTGTTCTAGATCTCTAAAATATGCCATTGGTATTTTAATAGGATTTGCTTTGAATCTATTGATTGCTTTAGGTAGTATGGGCATTTTAATGATGTTAATCCTTCCAATCCATTAGCATGGTAGGTGCTTCCAATTTGCATTTTCCTCATGTGGGCTCCGGGTCTTCCACAAAACATACTCTTCCCGGGTTTAGGGTACATGCACTTGGCCAGGCTGCCTCTAGTCCTTCGGGTTCAGATGCACACTCTTCCCAGGTCTATGTGTAGGTGCTCACAGCCCCTGTGTGTTTGCCACTTAGTCCCTATTCCCCTTTCTGTAATTTCAAGCAACCAGGTCCCTCCTGGTGCTGCTCAAACCTTGTTTGGCCAGGGAAGGAGCAGTTGACCCAGCTCTCTCCCAAGAGCCCTGTGGCAGACCCAGTGAGCTCTGGACCTGGGGTTGCAGCCTCCCTGGTCCCTGCGCTGATCCCTGGGCCCTACCGTTTGGTTTGTGAATGTCTACTACACTTTTTGACCTCATACTTTCATATATGCTGGGGTACTATTGGCTGTTTGCTCTGTTCCTCTGTAGATTGGCTAGATTTTTCTACATGTGTAGGGGGGAGTGGAATCTGCTCCCTCCTACCTCATGGCCATCTTCTTCTCTCCCCAAATGCTTCTTATTCATAGTTTCTATGTCCTTTTTCATGCTGATGTAGTTCTCACTAAGTTCCTTATAGTTCTCACTAAGTTTCTTCAATATCCTTCTGACCTTACTTTGACCTCTATGTCTGATAAATTGCTTGCCTCAATTTTATTTAGCTCTTTTTGGGGGCTTTCCTCATTTTCTTTTGTTTTGGTGTTGTTTCTTTGTCTCCTCATTTTAACTGACTCTTTTTGTTTATTTCTATGTATTAGATAGATCTGTTTTGACACACTGTGTTTGTGGGGTGTCCTTATGTGCTAAGAGTCCTGTGGGATGCAGTGGTATAGTCTATTGATCTCCTGAGCTGAATGCTCTATGAATGTCCCTTGTGTGGATTATGTGGGATCTCCTTTTGTTTTGGGGTCTTGATTGTTGACCCATTTGTTTGTGTGACCTCTCCTCCAGCTGTCTGACTGTAAGGCTCAACCCATACCATGTCTTGCATGCTGCTGTACAGTTGTTGGCAGAACAAAACAAAACAACACAAAAAAGAACAAGCAAAACAACAATAACAACAACAGCAAAATCAATGACAAAAAAGCAAAGAACAATAAAGGTGAAAAGAGAAATAGAATAGTAAAAGGAAAAAGAATATGCAAATTCAAAAGGAAAGAAAAATGGTTATGAAAGGAGAGAAGGAAGAGAAATAGAAGAATAAGAAATAGAAAGAGGGATTGGCAAAAATAATAAAGGGAAAAATGAAAAATTGAGAAAAGATAAAAGAAAAATGAAGTAAGGAAAAGAAAGAGTAAAAAAGAGATATGGAAGAAGAGTAGAGAATGAAAGAAAAATAGAAAATAAAAAATAGTAAAAAGAAAAGTAAAAAGATTTAGCAAAAGAAAAAATAATTTAAAAAAATGAAAAAATAAAATAGAATTTGTCTCAGCAGTTTAGCCTGCTAGCCTGCTGAGTTCTCCCTTTGGATATGGCTCTGGTGTTGTGTGAAGCAGGTATAAGCCAATGTCAGATGCTGTGCATGTCTAGCCCTCGATGATCTGTTCAAAATTACAAGGAATTCAAAGTTTGTGGCTGTCTCCTCTGGGCTTGGCTGCACCTGGGATGGGCCGGGCTTCACTGTAAGACTGGCTTTTATAACATAAGTCTCAGAGATGCGTCGGCAAATGTCCAAAGGCACCGATGATCTGCCTCCCTCTGCTTCTACAGGCCAGCCTGCTGTTGCTTAGTCTAGGTTCTAACTCGTCTATTTCTGAGACAGCTTCTGACAGAATCAGGAGGATGTGACCCCTGGATCTCCCATGGGAGGTGCTGCCTAGACTTTAGGGAAGATGGGGATGTGTTTCCCTATCTTCATGCTAGAATTTTTCAGCCTGTCCTGGATTATTTCTCTGAGCTTGGCAGGGCAGAGCGCCTAGCAGGAAAGCAGGTATGACCTCAAGAACCTAGAGTCTGGGTCTCCTGGAAAACCAGGACAACATTTCTATGGCTCTCCCATGATGGGGGAGATGCCAGTGTTGTTCCCGAGAAAGTGTATGAATGACTGTGCCCTAAAACCACTCTCTGATATCCCCTAAATCTGCCTATGTTGCTATCTCCTCAGCAAGCATTAAGATGCAGGATGGAGGAAAGTAACAAAATGATGATACAGTTGGGGTGAGCAGAATCCCAGAGGGTTTAGTGAGCAGTTTCCCACAGCATAGTGTAATTGCTTTTCCCCTGGGAGTGACTTGCTCTTCTCAAGAAAAATGGTTGCTGCAGTATTGAGGTATATCCCAGCACAGGAAACCCAGCAGCTGTTCCCCCACATCTCTCCCCAAAGCCTCCACTTCAGACTCTTCAGGCACCTCCAGTCTACTGCTCTCCCTTTGCCTGAACCTAAGGTGAGTGGCTGCAAGTGAAAAACCTCTGCTTCATGCTCTTAAAAAATTAGTGTCTTTTTCTCCAGTAGGCTCCATCTCTCCCCACCAGAAAAAAACCCAGGGCCTTTCACCACTGGATGCTATGTGGGTAGCTGTTCCCTGCACTGTTACTCTGTGCTTGGGAGCCCCGTCTGGGGTCCAGGCTTCACTTCTTTGGGGAGAAGCTCCCACAGCTGTGCTGTAACCTCAGCCTGCTGCTCATGGGAGCCTCGCTGGCCACTTTCATGTCCTCGTCCTTCCTACTGGTCTTTAAGTGATTTCTGTCTGTCCTTGGTTAAAAATTTCCTCTTCAGGTAGTCTTTGGATGTTTATTTTGGGTGGTTGTTCCCCTCTTTATTTTTATTTCCAGTTTGGTTCTGGGAGGCAGTGTGCAAAAGATCCTCCTACTTTGCCACCATCTGTCCCCCACCTCCAAATTTGTGATATTCAGAAAAAATGGAATCTATCAAGCTGTTCCATTTACTACATGAACAATAAATAGTTGTCAGATTCAAATGAAGCAAAGGATGGAAAATTATTTTATTTTATTTTTTTGGTCAGGGCCTAAGGGTCCATATGTGCTACACATGTAGAAATGTATATTTGAACATATCACCACTTTATTTTTGATAGCATTCTCAGTACAATGAGGTGCAAGTAATTTCCTTAATGTTCTACAAATATGACATGAATACAATAAAGTCTGAATACAAGCTGTCAGTAGTATTTATGGTGTTACTCAGTTCTCTTCTCTTAAAAATATTTAGCTATAAAATTTGGATATAAATTGCAATCCTTCAATTTACAAAGATGAATTTTGTGAAGTGGAGAAATCAAAATTTTAAGCAAAAATATATTACTGTAAGGATCATTTAAAATTTTTTAAAATATGTTTATTGATTTTAGACAGAGAGAAAAAAACATCAATGTGAAAGGGAAACATCAATTGGTCACCTCACATAGGTGCCCTGATGGGGCATCAAACCCACAAACCTAGGCATGTTCCCTGATTGGGAATCAAACCTCCAACCTTTTGGTGTATGGGTAAAACTCCATCCAACTGAGCCACACCAGCAAGGGCTACTGTCTTGATCTTCAACAGACATTATATAAGGAATGAAAAAGACAAAATATTATCTCTGTTTTAAAAAAAATATTTAAATTTCCTTTCTTCTCATACACATACAAAATATATCATATAAGAATATTTAATATGATATCTAGGTTTAATTGATCAGGCCATCTCATATCTCAACTGACAAGGACTTAGTCATCTTTACCAACTTGGCATTTATTCATCCCTTTTATTTTTTCTTGAGTTGGAGGATTGGGAATGAACAAATTGATTTTCCTTGGAAATTTACCACTTCTTCATCCACCTCTATGTAGTTGAGGTGAGCATGAAGCTACCTAAGAGCTTTACAGGTAGCCATAATTCTCAAAGCCAGGTCAATGGAACTCAGTTCCAGGTCTTGCATTGAAACAATTGAGAAAGAAAAGCACTCTTTCCTCTTCTGCTGCTCTGCTTTGAGACTGCAAACCTAAAGCTGTTTAGATTTTCTAGAGTAGGAGAGTGTGCCTTAAAAGTAAGCCAACAATGAAGAAATAAATAGCCAACAGGGGAAGAGAGATAATTTCCTTACAATATTATTTCAGGACTATGATCTAGCCATGCCTAGACTTTACCAGGTTGTTGTGTAAATTTTTCTGTTTTTGCTTAAGTCAAATTGAGTATATATTTTTTTAGTTGTGATTTAATAAGTCCTGATTAATACACCAACAGCATTATGATGAAGTAAGTTAACCAGAAACTCCCCAGAAAGAACTGCTTTCAGCCAAATATACTAAATAAGTCTCTAAATACTAGTTGTAGAAATCAGAATTACAATCATGCAGATATTTATGAAAATTATGAGAAACATTGCTTGAAAATATAAATTTAACTATGTGTAAGTCATACCTTGCTTATCTTTGTATTCCCATTACCTTATATGTGGTCTAGCATATAATTAACACAAACATTATTGACTAAAGTGTCTGTAAAGTTCCATACATTCATTGGGCAGTAGAGACACAAAAAGATAAAAGATACAAACAAACAAACTGGTTACATTTTTTGAGTACAGTAATTATTATAATAATCTACATTTTATCTTGTCCATAGATATTAAAAGATGTTCTTAAAAATTAAAAAGGATTATAGGCTGAAATAAATTTGAGAAATGGCCTCCTGTTATTTTATTTTAAACAATCTCCAAATACATTAACACACTAAAGACCCCTAGAAAGCCTGCAATTTGAGGAGTCAGGACTAGTCTGCCAAATTTGCAAATGGAAATTTTTAAAAATGAAACACCTATTAATATCTCACATGAGCATTCCATGCCACCATTAGAAAAGCTGAAGCATAGCATGCTAAGGACAATACACTGGGACTGGATGAAAGGCCTGGGGAGAGGTTGTAAGAAAAGGGTATTTGACATGCCTGTTGAGACCTTGTGGAGAGTGTTGTGAGAAGAAGCTGAGGCAAGAGTGCGTGCCAAGCCATATTCTTCTGCCAGCACCATAGTACAGACAAGAGCAAAGATTTTTGACACTAATTCTCAATATTGACTATCCTTGTCAATGGTAATTATTAACAATTTCTTCTTTTGTTATTTATTCGATTCTTACATGTCTGTAAAAACTCTGATTCCTTCTTTCCCTCTTTCTTTCCTCTGTAATAATTAAATACTACCAATTATAGTATCATATTTTGCCATGTATAATGCACATGTGTTTGCCCCAATTTTTAAAGGAAAAATAAGGATGCACATTATACATGGGTAGTACCTGAAATGCCTTGTGTCTGTTCTTGTGTTTTGTAATTATTTGTTACATAAATTTTCTTGTACCATACTATGTTCAAAAATAAATGCTAAAATTCTTTTATATACAAAAAAACAAATATCTAAAAATAAATAAATAAATGAATTAGAAAATTAAAGCAAAAGATTTTTTTTCCTAAAAGATGGGGCCAAAAATGGGTGTGCATTATACATTGCAAAATATGGTAATAATAGCAGAAAGAAAAGTAATACATGTCAGGTAGGTTTTTAAGAGCTTTTTGTGTTTAAATCCTTTAATTTTCACAAAACCTTGCAACATAGGAATTTTTATTATCCTCATTTTGTATCGTAGTCTTAAAGAGATACTCAATACCTCATTGCACTGAGACAGGTGTTAACTAGACGCAAGATTACAAAACGGCAGAGCCAGATCCAACTCAGGAAACCTGGCTACAGCACTTGCATCCTATAATGTCATTCTTTAACACATGCAGCACTAGCCTGGGCAGGTGTACATGTTGATAAAGATACAGACAAGTGCCTTACCTGGTCAATTTACAATCAGTGAAAAACATTGACCAAAACAAAAACAAATAAGCAAACAACAACTAATCTCAAAATAGAAAACCTATTCTCCCACTTCTTTTTTAAAAGATTTTATTTATTCATTTTTAGGTAGGGGGAGGGAGGGTGAAAGAATGGTAAACATTGATGTGTGGTTGCTTCTTGCACTCCCACTACTGGGAACCTGGTCTGCAACCCAGCCTGTGCCTTTGTCTAGGGAAAGAACCAGCAACCCTTTGGTTTGCAGTCCAGCACTCAGTCCACAGAGCCACATCAGCCAGGGCCCTTTCCCACTTCTTACTGAAATTTTTAAGTCAATGAATCAAGTTTAGCACAGTAAAAAGGGGATAGCTGGTGATAACCAGGTAATACAAAATCAATTGTAATGTACTTTGTGTGAAAAACAACTTTCATTGCTAATGTCAGGATTTATTTTTATGAGTTTTGAAATGCTTTACCTTGGTATTTTATGGTAACTGAGTCTCTGTACTTAATGTGATGAAGATATAAAAGTGGGGCAAAGCAGTTGGGAAAAGAAGAAGTAACCTCAGCAAGTGCTTACATTTTACTTGTTAGAGTTCCTTCCCATTGATTTAACTCTTTTCTCCAGAACAGGTAGAGGAAGTTGGGGCGTGAAGCCCAAATGACCAGTTAAATATCCACTTAAATTGGTCTCCAGATACTTGACACCTTTGCAGCCTACATTAATTTTACCTACATCTTCCCTCCTTCTTCTTTTGCATTCTGAAATAACCTTTCTCTTCCCATCCTCAACAAAACTCCCATCCTTTTAGAATGATTAATATACATTAACATAAAAAGTAAATCTTTTTTCTAACTTCCAGTTTCAATATTTCTGGATATAATAAAGTCTCCAGTGACTTGGTCATCTTTGCTGTTTCCCTTATTAGAGGAGATCATTGACTCTCAACTATTCTCCTAATTAGTCAAAGAGTCTACACCATCTATTTCCTTTGTTTCCAGGGACCAAAATCATGATAATGATTACCTAATCTCTTTTCCTTCTAAGCACTGCTGAGGTTAACAAAAACTATTGTCAGTAGAGTAGTGTAACTATTGCAGCATTGAGACAAGGAATGATTGTGATACATACAACCTTGAGAATTGTTGTTTGAAATCTCCATATTTGAGTAATATCCATGGTAACATAAGTTTAATATTGAAGAAATCTGTTTTTAACACAGTCCATGCATGCTTCATTTTATAGTCAGATATAAATTAGGATGGGCAAGATAAAAATCTAAGATAATATCCACAACAACACTGTTTAAGCAAACACATAGGACCACAGGTCTTAACCAAGAAAGTTGAATTCCTTGAGCAGAACCACTCATTCACTTTTGAGAACTTATAAAATAGCCTATGTGCCAGGCCAGAGAATGCTTTAAAAATAATTTTATCAATTTAATTAAAGCTATTCAATCAATTTTAAATTTGCTATCATGTTCTCTGCTGTGGCAGATCCTTCTGCATGGCATAGGCCCAGCTCCCACTCGGAGATGCACAGGACCCACACCCACAGATATGTTCTCTCGTGGGTAATCAGATTTGCAATATACCTAGGCTGTTTTGGGCCTTGCTCTCTGCTAAAACCCCCTCACCCAGCAAGTGCTAAACCTTGGGCCCAGTGTAACAGGCTGCCTATTCATTTGCTAATGTCCTTCTTCTGTGATGTAATGAGGGGCATTGGCTCCTGTGTTGTAACCTGGGGATGGTGAAGGAGAACCTTCTTGTAATGTGAGGAGGAGATATTAGAATAAAGGCCTGTCATGGCGGAGGCCGCGGCTTTTGCTCCCCTTGAGAGAAAAGCCATGTTGTCATCCTTATTCCTCCAACCAGACTCAGTGGTCTGTGTGTATGTTTTAATTCATCCATAATGACTCAGATACTGCTGGCCGGTGTCTGCATCAGCTGGTGCCCGGGAACAGGGACTCAGAGGCCAGGAGCCATTATCATTATGGACAACACACCAACTTGGTGGCAATATGCGCGTATCAGCCCAGGTAAGGGCTGACGACTCCAAGTGCTTTTCAAGAATGCCATAGGGTGTGTTGGATTCAGAGGAATAGGATTTTCTTCCTAGGTCGCTCTCCCTTGTGACAGCTTTGCAACTCCACCTTTAGTAAGCAAAAGCCTTGCTCCCTCTCCCAAGCTTTTGCCGGGAGGTGACCTCAACCAAGGTCTGGGCTTGGGAGAAAGAGCAAAGATTTTCCCTTTAATCAGCTTTAAAAGTATCAACTAGTTACAGGACAATTTACAGGCATCTCAGCAAATTCTTTCTTTTAAGCCGCGTCTTGCGGCCCATTAAAACAATTTCTTTGAAGGTTTTTGTGCTTCCTCAACCACAGGGAACAGGCTCTCTAAGAACTAGAGCAATGTTTTAAGCTAGTTTAGCAGTTATAGGATGTTGAATTTCTCCCACATAAGGGATTTTTGGCAGCTGCTGTGAGTTTCGTGGACTGCCCAGTGACCTCGAGGTACTGCCCGCACTCAAGGCCTTTGGGAGTGCCCCCCCACCTTGCACCTCCGCAGCATGGGGAGGCATGGGGTTCCGCTTGCCCCCATTGGGGCTGGCTCCCACGGAGGCTGAGTGGTGCGTGCCGTGCTGTGCCTCGGGGGAACACGTGCCCCTTGCGATGACCTGCGGAATGCCACGGCGTCGCCTGCCGCCATGTCACTTGTGGCCAAGTAGGGTCTCTTTGCCAGTCAGAGCCAGCTGAGCTGGGGGAGGAGACCTTCCCCACGCCTAAGCACACCGGCGCACTTGCAACCATTCTTTTTTTTTTTTTTTTAAGTAAATGTATTTGCCAGCAGAGAAAAGACTGTTTCTGAACATTGTGAATGTTCATAAATTTGTCAATCTAAAGCATGCTATAACTGGGATAGCGGGTGCCACATGTTAAAAAATATTAAGAATCCTCCTTGTTTATGCCAGAGTTGTGACCTCTATTGTAAAAATGAAATATAGGTATATTGCCTTCCATGTAAAACTAGCCCTTTTCCTCAGAAAACAAAGGAACATTTTTTAACCCAGTGTATGTAAATACTGATCGTTTCCTTGGGTAGGAACTGGCTATTCTCCTGAAGGAAATGGTTAATTATTTGACTCACAAAGGGCCCTTGGTGCACAACCTTTTTTTTGTCTAAAACATATTTTTTTTTCAGAGCACCTCCCCCCCTCCCAACTTCCCCACTTCCCTTGAAAACTGTGAATGCATTGCAGCTTGCAGAAACAGCAGAGGGCCTGTCTGTCCAAGCTAAGCTGAAAATATACAAGCCCTCTGGCTTGAGGCCTTCAATTATTTAAAATGGCCTCAGCAAACTAAAACTGATAATGGCCCTGTACACCTTCCCCATTCTACTCAGGTTTGTTCCCCCCACCCCCCAGCATTGGAATATCCAACTTAAAGCAGGAATATCTTACAATCCAACCAGTCAGGCAAATTGTAGAATAGGCTCATCATATTTTTAAAAATCTTCTTAAATAAAAAAAGAGGAGTCATGAGTCCTTCCCCCCAAAAATTTGATTATGTTAGCCATGTTTACCTATAATTTTCTAAATTGTGATTAATCGCTTTGTATTCCAATGAGAGACATTTTCAGAAGAAGGAGCCAAAGTCGTCTTATCCTCAGATTTTATATAGAGATTTGCTGGGAGATGGCTCTTGGTAGGGCTCTGTAGTTAACTTGGGGAAGAGGGTGTGTTTGTTTCCATCCGTACAGGTCCTGTCTGGCTGCCAGCCAAAAGAGTAAAGCCATATCATGAGAGGGACAGACACCAAGCTCTGCTATCTAGAGCTGAGAACCAATCGACTGACAGACCAGATGGCCCAGCTGACTCTGAACACCAGAAGGAAAACGGACACTTACACCGTCACTTATGGGCCTGGGTCTGCCGACGGAGGAGGATGGAGCCTGCCCCAATGACAGGGGCTGAGGCTCAGGTGCCTCCTGCAGAGAGCAACAACCCCTCAATGCCCCATAAAGTCCAATGGTTGAATCCTAAAAACTGTTTCAATGGACTGAACTTGCACATTTGGGTCCTAGCAGCTCTTGGATGTCTTTTTGTCTTAATCCTTATTTGTGTTTTAAGATACATATATAAAGGTTGTTTTCTTAAGATTGCATTCAGGAACAGAAAATAGTAGGTTCCACAAGTTTAGACAGCTACAATTGCATTTACAATAGAAACAGGGGAGATTATATGTTGAGAACTGCCCTGCCTTGTTTCAAAGGCTAGAGCACCCCATGGCTAAGGCTGAGTAGGAGCCCAAGGGACCTGCTTCTTCTGGGTCCGTTCTGTCAAGAGGACCTGAGCCACTAAGGAGATAAAGCTTATCTCCCTGGCAGGAGCACCGCTTCTGCTTCATCCATATCTGGCCTCCAATGCTTGGTCAGTTAGCCAATGTCGGGTAAGATTCCCTCAAGGGAGGGGTCACCTAAGATAGGAGTGACCACTTGGAAGGCCCTCAAGGAAGGACTCAGGGGGCCATAGCAAAGACAGGGTGATGGACCCTTGCCCCCTGGCTATTCTGACATAGCCAGATTCCCCATTTCTATCTGGGAGATGTCTTCCTGATTGCTTGCTTCATGGCTCTAATCCGATTAAGCCTGAAACAATGCCAGAGGTGGGTGTGGCCCTGTGCTGGATGGGCAGGTTCCCCAGGGAAATCAGGCCTAACAAAGAAAGTATAAAATCCTATGAAACCTACTTCCCTGATACCCTCAATTTAAATGATAAGGGTCCAAGCCTGAAATAAGTGTTTCCCCAAAATTTTATGGCCCTTAGCTATCTGACTCTGACTCAAAATAGACCCTCAGAGTTATTTGAATGTTATCTATTTGACCATTATTGCCTGACAATGATTGATTGGGCTTAATCTGAGAATGTGGGTCTTTGGAACCACTGGTTGCTTACTGATTATAATAATGCTCTATGTACTTTGATGTATTTGGAAATTATTTTCCCAGGTTCATGTGGGAGACCAGCAAGCAGCAAGCTTTGTGGGATCATAGGGTTCTATTAAAACAAAAGGGGGGAGCTGTGGCAGACCCTTCTGTGTGGCATGGGCCCAGCTCCCACTCAGAGATGCACAGGACCCACACCCACAGATAGGTTCTCTCATGGGTAATCAGATTTGCAATATACCTAGGCTGTTTGGGGCCTTGCTCTCTGCTAAAACCCCCTCACCCAGCAAGTGCTAAACCTTGGGCCCAGTGTAACCGGCTGCCTATTCATTTGCTAATATCCTTCTTCTGTAATGTAATGAGGGGCATTGGCTCCTTTGTTGTAACCTGGGGATGGTGAAGGAGAACCTTCTTGTAATGTGAGGAGGAGATATTCGAATAAAGGCCTGTCATGGCGGAGGCTGTGGCTTTTGCTCCTCTTGAGAGAAAAGCCATGCTGTTGTCTTATTTCCTCCACCGGACTTGGTAATCTGCGTGTATGTTTTAATTCATCCATAATGACTTGGACACCACTGGCCGGTGTCCGCTTCACTCTGCCTCAGAGAGCAAGGCCTCAACACATGTAAAAGAAACCTAAACTTCAAAGAAGTCCAAATGAAAAAATGAATATGACACTTAAAAATAAACTTAAAGGTTACCTCAAGAAGATAATTAATGTTAAGTTAGAAATAAAATTGCCCCAGTAAAAGAGTGTTCTTTCCTCCTTAAGAGCATTGGAAAACACCTCCTGGTTTACGTCAAATAGGTTCACAATGATTAGGAGGAAGAGTGGAATAGAGTACCCAAGTTAGAAGATCTAATATTGACTATTTTTTATAATGCAACGAATAATCTAAGATTAAAATTGGATTGATAGTATCAGCATTTAAATCTGATGATTACTTTAATCTTTACTGAACAGTTTACTTACTTCTGATATCAGTCATTCTCCAAATTTTATGATACAAAAGTAAACTTATTCAAAAGAAATTCTTAAGAATTATAGAAAATACACTTTTAAAAAACTGAGTAAGAATCATCTCAACATTTAATCTTCAGGAAAATACACAGAATCTAATGATTAACATTGATTAATCTTCAGAACAATGTCAATAGAGTATGTAAACCAACTGACTTTGGCACAACATACTGGAGGCATTTTTTCATCTTATGTGATTCAAGGTCACCTTATGGAATTAATACCCATTACTCAAAAGACAAAAAAAAAAATGACTGAATGTATACATGTTTAGCTATTCTTTAGCATATGACATTTTACAAAAATAGAGAAAGAATATCCATGCTGACTCACTAGGCCTATTGAGTAATTCAGGTCAAGATAAATGAAGTACATAAATAATTTATATTTTCCACTGAAGTACTTTGCAATGTTATCCAATTTACAGAGTGCAGAGCATCATACATAAATGTTTGGAATCTCATTAAAACATAATATGAGTCTACTGATATATCAGCCAGATTGTGAATTCTAGAGAATCTCTCCAATTTTGAACTATAAAAATAGACACTAATGTTATAAGGAAAGCTTTAGTGATGTATCAGCTCACCTGCTTCTCTTGACCCATGAGTTTATACTGTTTACAGCACCTTTCTATTAATAAGACAAAATGAAATAGAATATCTCAAAAGATTTGAAACTTCCCCTCTAGAGTATATGATAGTTTAAATTTCACATATAGCTCCTATGCAGAAGCCTGGGAAAATGCATTTTGGAACAAGAAAAGAACTTAGAAATAATCCAATTTAAAGCTGTCATTTTAAAGATGAATAAATTTAGCACTGGACAACTCTCCAACAGAAGTCCTTAGAAGCATTATGATCTTACATCCCATGTGCCATTAATAAAGGACTTTGCAACTGGTGAGATTATGTCAGTTGGTATCATAAAATCTGCATCATCTTGGATATTCTTTAAAAATTCTAGTATCTCATAGACTACTTTTCTGGTTCTCTTTGTCATCTTTTATGACATACCAAATGGGTATGCTATATTCCACTGTTGATTTTAATCTGAGAAAAACTGAAATTTAAAAATAAAAATGTCAGGCAACAAACATATAGAACCCCAAACAGCCTTGGTCATACATCTGGTTTGCTTTCTTACCAAAAACATAGTGTAGGATTCTAATTGCAATTATCTTCTTTTGAGAAATGGGTGGTAAATGACAAAATGATACCTAACACTCATAGCACAAAGTCGTGAAATTTATTGATCTACCTAAAAACGGCTGCAATTTCCATATTTTAGGCCTTTTGAGTAGTAGTGTACTCTCTGTATATGATGCACATTAAGGTTTTATTAAAACTTCAATGAAATATTTATATCTCAGTTATAAATCCCTGATGGGTAGATGAATGCAATTAAGACTTAGTGATTTTGTAATGTGAGTTTTATACATAGAACATCTTGTCATGGCAATGGATGACTTCTAGTTTTAAAAAGATAACAGTGGTTAAGTGCCCTACTTGTTACATGGTAACAACTTATTTGACCACTATTTTAATTCTTCTTTCTTCACCGCTTTCCTCACCCTATTCCTATCTGAAGAGTAAAATTGGTTTATAAGAAAATTCCCATAGGGACTATTTCAAATTTCCCTGGGCAATTTTAAAAAATTTCAAATTTCCCTAGGTAATTCAGAAATAATTTTATAATAATGCATAATAAATTTTATGCAGATTTTAAAGTTAAAATCCTTTCTATTAAAACTCCCAAGATAACAGGTCTTACAGTAATTCCATTGTGTAAGTACAAAGGCAATTGTCACTAATTCCAAATGATGTCGATATTTGAAGACAAAAATATCTATCCCTCTTGAGCTGCCATCATGCTCATCTCTAGGGGCAGCATTCACAGAAAACAGAAAATGAATGGGAATAAGGACACTGACACCCAGGAAAAGGGACTCTGCTCCTGAAATAATAACATCTGGATGGTTCAGTTATAGCTTTAACATTATTTAAATGAGTATATCATTCTAGAAAGTCCCTTCAGATTTAAGGTGAGGTTTTTGTTTTGTTTTGTTTTTTTGTTTTTGTTGTTGCATTTCTTTGTTAGTTTTGCATTTGCCTGGAATACCAATAAAATCTGGAACAAAACTTACTTCCTACCATTTTCCAAAAATTTATAATTCACATCAGTATTTGACCTCAGAAAGTTTTGCTATATTTTTAAGTACTTTTAGCAATATTTAGTGACATAGACACTAAGATAGAATATAACATAATCTAAAATAAGAAAAGGAAACTCAATGTATTTTCCATATTATTTGATCTTGAGGTTTTTTATAACACACAAGTTAACAACACCACCACCAGGGCCTGGTTTAAAAAGGTAAGAGTATAGGAGCCACTAAACCTGATGATTGCTTATTCCTGTCCCTCCTATGAATATCTCTGATGATAATCTTTTTCTTTCAGAGATAAAATGTTAGTAGTCATTTAATGAAAATGATATCTTGAATTATATCTTTGCTAAATAATTTACAGTGCTATTTAGAAATTTTAAGTCAACAAATTATTCACACATAAACAGAGGATTTAAAATACAATAACTAAGATTTTCTATCTTACATTGTAGAAAAAGTTATGTTTTCCAAAATAAAGAGAATGTTAAAATTTAATAGCCCCCATGCTCTCTTCTATAATGTAGTTTCATTTTTCAAGTGTACTTCAGTAAACATTCATCATATTCCCCATACTGTAAATCTGCCTTCACACTTCTATAAGGTAGAAATTGAGTAGCTCTGAACAGATGACTAAGTGGACAAATCAGGCTGCCAGTACAGCCATACTGGTGTACAGACCTTCTTCAAAAACAAGTAGGGTTTTAATCTATGACATTCCAAAACATTCACAAAAAATATCTTCTATCAGTTGTTTTCTCTATTTTATTCTTGAGTTTTCTTAATTTGTGTTAAGTTTAAGGGAGGTAGAGAATAATGAGGAGAGAGATAATATCATATGACTGTTATCAGTATTGATAAAAATAGTAAGCACATTTGAAGTGGGGGATGTTCTACAACCTGGAAGAGAAAATACAAATCAGATAATTTTATATTACACTTTTAAAAATCAAGCCCTAGGAGAAATAAGGAAGGACAAGAGGAATCTAGAAAAGAAATGTTTTATTGAGACAGTAAAACTTACCCCTCTCAATAGTTTTACCATCTCTTATTTTTTAAACTTCCCAGGAACTGAAATCTGTTCAAAGCAAGACCAAATATTGTGCATCAGCATGTCCCTAGGTTGTTCTACCATTACAATAATGTCATGGCAGAACGGCAAAGGTCTGACATTGGCTGTTTTTCCTCAAGAGCCATGCCTACCCTCTGTAAATGTTGTTGATGTATCTGTCCTTCCTTGCACTTCTCCCATGTCCCCTTCAACCTGCATTATAAATTAAACTGATTTCATCTCAAGTCTCGACTTTCTAAACAGACTTCTCACAGATTAATTCTAGACACAACAGACCACTAGCTGAGACCTTGAAATAAAACCTGAAAGTGGTGAGTGAAATGTATAAGGATACCAGATTTTGCAGATTTTTTGTTTTTTCCTCCTTTTGACTAAAAATGGAATGAACTTTCAAATTTCCTTTATCCAATGCTGGTATTGAACAATTATTAGAATTTTTCTAAAAACATGAAATCACAACTGATAACATAACTCAGATGAGTATTTCTTAAATTTGATGATTTTTGATGCATTTATTATTTTATGGTTGCATTGTTAGATATCTCTATTACTCTACCAATTATCTCAAGTGTAGCAGAACCTTTTAATCGAAAGAAATGTGTAGTTGCTGTCTCATGAATGATTTTGTCAAGGTCAGTATGAGGAAAGTATATTTGCTGGAATTATGCTTGATTGTCATTTGTTTAGCTTAATGGATAATGAAGTTTTAGAATATAAAAGCAATCCCTGCATTCATTTCTCAGCATTCACTACTAGCAGAAAATTGGTGGGAAACTTTACTGTTAGGACAGCCAGTATTTTCTTGGACAAGTTCCAAAATTTAGATGTGCTGTTATTAAAAGTAAAGTCTGCCTATTGTGCATAGACATACAATTTCTGATTATAAACTTAGGCCAAGAATTCTGCTCAAATTATGTGACCTTTCTGAGTATTTTTGGCTACTTTTTCAAATTAGTTTTATTAGGTATAAGCTAAATAAAAAATGTTGGTTTTCTGAAAGTTTCCTTTATCTAATATACATCATAAAATACATACGTTAGAATATAAATGAGGACAAAAGGTGAACTCACAACAGTCAGGAGTATTAGCTAGATAAAGAAAAATAGCCTTCCATAAAGTAAAACACTTTTTTGTGTTCTATGTATTTTTTATACCTTCATTAAGTATTTTCGAACATTTTTAACATTCTAACTGTAAAGCACAGTGACAAACCTTGCAAAGGGGGGTAAAATATGATTCCTGGCCTCAAGTCTTTCACATTCTGTTAAAAGGTAACATGGATTATAAAAATGTTGTAGGATGTGATACCACCTGCACAGTAAAAAACAAAACAAAACAAAAACTATTATTCAAAGGGGGAACAATGATTTTCAGTAGGAGAGCTAGGGTCACCAAGGCATATTTTGTGACTGAGCCTTAAAGAACACAAAGAGTTTTATAATAGGGAGAAATCTCAGTGGGTAGCATTCTAGGTGAAGAGAGGAGCAGGAACAAAGGTAAAAAGCAAGGGATGCACATAAAATAGTGAGTAGTCAAGTTCAAACTCCAAAGCCTGACATATGACATTGTTCAGGTTAGTTATTGCTATGTTCTATGTAACAAGTCACCCCAAAACTCAGTAGCTTAAAACACAAATCATTCCATTGTCTGTTAAGGTTTCTGTGGGTCAGGAACTGGGGAAGGACTTAGCTTGACAATGCAGGCTTAAAGTCCCCCGTGAAGTTGCAGTCGCATGTAGCTGGTGCTGGAAATGTGCGGGCTGAAGCAGTAGAGCTGCCTCAGCAGCTGCCACTCCTTACATAGTGTCAGGTCCCGTCCACCCAGCCACCCTGTATTTGCTGGCGAGGGCTTCCTCATGGCATGGTGGCCACTGGGCAGACTGATGGCTGACAGTGTGGCTGAAGGCTCCCAGAACAATCATTCTAGGGAATTGGGTGGGGTTGGTTCACCTTTATGATTTTAGTCTGAGAAGTCCTGCAGAAAACCTGCGTGTCACTTCTGCCACATTCCATTGTTTACCAGCAGATCACAAATCTTCCTAAACTGCAAGGGAAAGGATTTAGAGGCCCTTTCCTGATGAAGATGTGGCAAGGTACTGTAAGACTATGTGACACAGGAAATAGTGTTACTGTCCTAGGAAAATACAATCTGCCACAGACATTATTCATGACCTGATCCCAGCTAACCATTTCCAGGTTTCTTTTCATTTCTTCATATACAAGTGTGTGCCTTCTGTCATAGGGAATTATTTGGGATTATAAGACATTATTATGCCTTTTTCGTATCTCCCTGCCATTGAGACTATTCTTTCTCTGCATGAATTACCCTTTCCCTTTGTGTCTACCTAGCAAAATTCTATTAATAAGTACAATCATTTAAAAAATTGTCCTTCTGTGTCTGGTTTATTTCACTTAGCATGATGTTTTCAAGGTTCATCCACATTGTAGCATGTGATGAAATTATATTCTTTGAAGGCTGAGTAGTATTTCATTGAATGTACATACAACATTTTATTTATCATTTGCATTGATTCCACCTTTTGCCTATTGTGAATAGTGCTGCTATGAACATTAGTGTATTTCAGTGGTATTTCACATTCTCTGAGGAATTTTATCACAATGTACTGTAAGCATTTCCTGCATACCTGTTAAGCATCGCTTAACCACCCAAACTCACATAGTGTAATAAAACTTTTAATGATTAATTTCTGTATCTCCATATCCTAAAACACACTAAGTGTTCAATAAAAATTGTAGATTAAACAGTATACAACTGAGACAATCTGCATTGTATAAGACCCACTTTGAACTTCGATCCCTTTTTGCCAAAGGTTTTCTCACTTATTTTATCTACCGTATTTTTCGGACCAATAAGACAAACCTAGGTTTTAGAGGAGGAAAATAGGAAAAAAAAATTTTGAAGCAAAAAATGTGGTAAAATATTTAATAACATAAATAACACAATATTTCACCAATATAAATAAACAGAACTCAACAGCAGCATTAACAACCACTATTCCTCCCAAACCTCCCAAATTTGGAGGGAAAATATGCGTTTTACAGTTCAAAAAATGGTAAATTTAAAATATTTATTTTATAGAGGTCAGTATGTATTAGATGCTATAAAAAAACACAGCTAAAAAAGGTCTGATTTTCAGAAGCTCACATTTTTACAGTGAAGTTTGTTTTCTTTTTAAAAAATTATATTTTATTGATTATGCTATTACAGTTGTCCTAATTTTTCTCCCTGTGACCCCCTCCACCCAGCAGCCCCAACTCCCTCAGGCAATCCCCGCAACATTTTCATTTCCATGGCTCATGCGTATAAGTTCTTTGGCTACTCCATTTCCTATACTGTACTTCCCTAATAGTCATCCCCATGACTATTCTGTAACTACCTATTAGTACTTCTTAATCCCCTCACCTTTCACCCATTCCCCTACACTCCACTCTCATCTGTCAACCATCAAAACCCTCTCCATATCCATGATTCTGTCTCTGTTCTTATTTGCTTAGTTTGTTTTTTAGATTCAATTTTTAATAGGTATATAGTTATTGTCATTTTACTGTTCATAGTTTTGATCTTCTTCTTTTTCTTGAATAAGTCCCAATAACATTTCACATAATAATGGTTTGGTGATGATGAACTCCTTGACATACTTTGAAAAAAAAAAGGTTATTCACAGAAAACAAGAGTAGATTTTTCCGATAGGTTGAAAATACTGTGGCTTTCTGGAAATTAGATTATGATGCACTAAATTCTTAAGCTATGTTAATGTAATTTGTCTTTTTCCCCATAAACATATTATAGTAATTCATATATTTAAGTAGGTTATTTATTGCTCTTTAGGCTGTAAGAATAGGTCCTTTGAATTGAAAAGTTATATGATAATTGAATTCCAGTATTAATAGTTATTTCTTATGTAAAAATAAAAAGGCAATATTAGGTTCTAAGAAACAGAGGAAATTCTTATGCTGGCTATAAGATAATCTGTGTAACATAATGGGCCACTGACTAATAATAATTGCAAAATACCATTTTGCAGGATTTGTAGATTCATGGAATTGAGAGCTCAACAAATTCACAATTTTATTCACATATAAAATACATACAAAGTGAAAGAAGGAGGTATATGCTTTCTATTGGATTTGTTGAATGGGAAGGAGAAAATATCTTCAAGTGTGTTTTCAAGATATTATTTGTTCTCTGAGTTTTTGAGCTATGTTGATTAAAATACACTGGTAATGTATTATATAGAAAACATAATAATTAAGAGGTGGTAGCACTTTAAAAACTTTCAGATATTCATTCACATTAGTTTTTAAATCATTCTATATATTTGTTTCCACATTTGTGTACCCAGCCCCTAGCAGACTACTTGCCTAAAAAATCAAAGGCATTTAATAAATATATAAATAATTTATAAATGTGTAAATCTAAATTT
Source organism: Anoura caudifer (assembly GCA_004027475.1). Classification (NCBI taxonomy): domain Eukaryota; kingdom Metazoa; phylum Chordata; class Mammalia; order Chiroptera; family Phyllostomidae; genus Anoura; species Anoura caudifer. The sequence goes on along the minus strand of PVKU01003520.1, from coordinate 85,993 downwards.
GGCTTTTAAAATATACACTTGATTATTTATAGAAGAATATCAAAAATTGCTTAAATTCCCAACAATAATTGCCAAATAAATTATGGTACATATATATGCTAAAATATTAAAAAATCATTAAAATTACATTATTGGAAAATTTTAACAATCTATAAAATTGTCCCAAAGATAATAATAACTAAAAATAATGATAGTAATTCTAACTTTGCTTTAAAGTACTATATACACATTCACACACAAAAAAATACTTTAAATACACATAATATATAATAATACTTTTCATATTCATGTGTATTCATACACACATATGTTTGCCATATGTTTGTCAACATATTTAATTAAATCTGTATAATTTAAAAAGTTTGCCCTGACTGGTGTGGCTCAGTGGATTGAGCACCAGCCTGCAAACCTAAGGGTCACTGGTTCAGTTCCCAGTCAGGGCACATGCCTGGGTTGTGGGCCAGATCCCCAGTAGGGGGTACAAGACAGGCAACCACACATTGATGTTTCCGTCTCTTTCTCCTTCCCTTATCATCTCTCTAAACATAAATAAATAAAATCTTTAAAAAAATTAAAGTTTTTACCCTGATCTGTGTGGTTCAATTGATTGGACATCTCCCATCTGGCAAGGAATCACCAGTTTGATTCCTTAGTCAGAGAACATGCTTGGGTTGCAGGTTCAGTCCCTCGGAGAGATGCATATAAAATGCAACTGATTGGTGTTTCTCTCTCATGTTGATGTTTCTTTCCTCCTTTTTCTCCCTCTTTTATCCCTCTGTCTAAAAATAAATAAATAAAATGGAATTCCTACTTTTTGCAACAGCATGGATGGAACTGGAGACTATTATGCCAACAAATGAAAGACAAATACCATGTTTTCTCACTTATAAGAGGAATCTAATGAACAAAATAAATTAATAGCATAATAGAACCAAGGCATAGAATCGTGAAATAGACTGACAGCTGTAAAATGGAAGTGGGAGGGTGGGGACTGATTGAAAGAAGGTGAAGGGGTCAGTCAAAGGACATATATAATAGACACATGGACTGGACAAAAGTGAGCAGACAGATTATGGAAGTGGGGGGCAGGCTTGTTGCAAGAGGGGAAAAGGGAAAAAAGTGGGACAACTGTAACAGTATAAACAATAAAATATTCAAAATAAAAATTTTTTAAAAATTAGGGTTTTTTTAGATTTTATTTATTTATTTGTTTTAGAGAGGAAGGGAAGGAGAAAGAGAAGGAGAGAAACATCAATGTGTAGTTACCTCTTGAGCACCCCCTCTGAGGATCTGGCTTGCAACACAGGCTTGTGTTCTGACTGGGAATCGAACCAGTGACCACTTGCTTTGCAAGCTGGCACTCAATCCAGTGAACCACACCAGCCAAAGCAAAAAATATATAGTTCTATGTTTTATAATAATATGTTATGTAATCAATTCTGATTTAAGAGCAATGTATTATTGTCATTATTATATCTGCCAGTCGGAAAAAGTAATAGCAATGTACAATATTTATGTCAAAACAAAAATCCTCCAATGAAATATTTGTGCAAAAGCATCTTTTCGATGACATTCTTTTTTTCACTGTTGTTCAATTACAGTTGTTGCACCTTTTTCCCTGTTGCTGTCTGCTGCCCTGCGTCCTTCCTCCAGCTCCCACAGTCAATCCCCACTCCATTGTCAGTGCCCATGCATCCTCTGTTCATGTTGCTTGACTTGCCCCTTCCTCTTCCTTATTCCATTATCCCCCTTCCCCCACCCCACTGGTCACTGTCAGTTTGTTCTTTATTTCCATGTCCCTAGTTTTATTTTGCTTGTTTGCTTGTTTTGTTCATTAGGTTCCACTTATAGGTGAGATCATATAGTATTTGTCTTTCACCACCTGCTTATTTAACTTAGCATGATGTTCTCCAGTTCCATCCATGCTGTTGTGTAGGGTAGGAGTTCTTTTTTCCACTACATAGTATTCCATTGTGTAAATGTACCACAGTTTTTTGATCCACTCATTTACTGATGGGTACTTAGGTTGTTTCTAGCATTTGGCTTTTGTAAATTGTGCTGCTATGAACATTGTGATGCATAGGTTCTTTTGAATTGGTGTTTCAGGATTCTTAGGGTATAATACTAGCAGTGGAGTCACTGGATCAAAAGGCAGTTCCATTTTCAGTTTTTTGAGGAAATTCCATACTGTTTTCATAGCAGCTGCACCAGTCTGCATTCCCACCAACAGAAAACAGCCATTTTTCTCCACAACCTCACCAACACTTGTTGTTTGTTGATTTGTTTGTGATGACCATTTTGACTGGTGTGTAGTGGTATCTCATTGTCATTTTAATTTGCATCAGACAAATCCTAGTGATGCTGAGCATCCTTTCACCTGTCACTGGCCCTCTGTATGACCTCCTTGGAGAAGTGTCTGTTCAGGTCCTTTGCCCATTTTTTAATTGGATTATTTGTCTTTCTTGTGTAGAATCATGTGAGTTCTTGATGACATTTGGAATGGACAAAGCCTTAACTAAATTGTAGGTAGAACTTCCTTTTAATCACTCAAAGAAACTTAGATCACTTCAACTGATAAGTTTATGAGGAAGAAAACAATTTGCTATATTGAATAGAAAATGACTTCAAATTTAAAAATAACCCAAAGCTACCTGATTTCCAGCAAACCATTAGCATAAAATATATTTGAACTACTCCTAAACATGTGTTTTTATAATGGAAGTTATGATGTTTCCTATTATCATAAGATAATTTTCTGTCAAGCTTGAATCTTTTAAATATTCTCTTTATAGTATTCTCATTTCATCTAATCATGAACCTAAAGAATTGCAACTCCTATCTTCTTATAACAGTGAACAAATGAACAGCAACCCAGCATAAGTTATGGAATGGAACAACGTAATGGAAGTAAATATGAAATAAACCAATATTTTATATGACAAAACTGATGCAAGCCAAAGAAATCCCATGGCAAGCCATATCTATATGTAATAACAGAGAAAATGCAAATAATATTGTAATATGCTTTCATTGACTTGTAAGCCACAAATTTTATTATGTAAATAGAACATACCATCTTTGTTCTTGTCAGTCTGATGGGCTTTAATGTATGGATTAACTTGTGCCCTGAAAACAATTATACATATTAGAAACCTATGTAAAATTTATATTTATAATTGTAAAAATAAATATAAATTTAAAAAGATAGACTATAATCTTTCTAATTAAAAATGTAAATAACAAAAAATTAAATTTCACTCTAAGGTTTGTAAATACATTTGAAGCATTAGACTAAAAAGGCAACAGTAAACATGAGTCAACAAGGGATCTACATTTGTTGTTTACAGTAATGCAATTAAAGAACTATTTTGTCTATTATTAAAATTTCCAATAATACTAAAAGAACTTTTCATTCTGTGTATCCATTGATATAATAATTTTTATCACTTTTTAAATAAGAGCTGCTTTTTAAAAATGAAAACTTACATGATAATTATATTCCTTATATATTAAATTTCATTATACAAACAAGCTTAAAATTCTGGTCATTTGTCAAAAGACCACAAAATAGGTCTCTACATTTTGATATATAAGATTATGAAGCTTGTCCTGGCTGGAAGGTCACAAGTTCAATTCCTGGTGAGGACACTTAACTAGGCTGTGGGTTCAGTATCCCCATTGGGAGCATAAGAGAGGCAACAAAATCGATGTTTCTCTGTTGCATCAGTGTTTTTCTTCCTCTATTTCTCCCTCCCTTCCTCTCTCTCTAAAAATCAATAACTTTGTTCTTTGGTGAGAATTTTAAAAAAGAAGAAAAAAGATTATGAAGCTACTTTGTGTTTATCTTCATAATTTTTCATGAACTTATTAAACATCCATCAAAGAACTATTTTAGTGTAATTTCACATATACCTTTTGGATCATTAGAATCTATGTCCAAATTTAAGTCATTCTATAGAGAAAGTTGCATTTTGATCTTTGGAAGATAATGTGCACCAACAAGTTGATCCTCTGTACTAACAATGGCAAAGAAAATCAATACCATCCAAAGTACAAGGTTCATGAAGAATTTTAAAAGAACAACACTGCTAAGGTAGTCATCATCCATTAGGTTTTACCATTTTTATATGAAAAGAGAGGGTGTGGGGTAAAAAAGCCAGGGATGTTGATGGACCCAGTTCCTAGGTTTTCACAGCATCGCCACCAACAAGACTAAAATATGTCAAAGTTTGTGTGAAAAATGAGAACTGGTGGCAATGAAAGCATTCAGCTTGAAAGATGTATTACCTCTTTCCCATGTTACACTTCAGAAACTGTACAAAACATGATCACCAGTCCCACAGGAGGAAGGACCCTTTACAAATGATACTACCATTTCAAAATATCTTTGTATGAATGCAGAGCTAAATAGAGTCTGAAACATCAGAACTTCTATGACAGAAGCTGGAATTTCTATAAACAGATGTATTCCTGGATAAAAGGATGGCAGATGGGAGTGGAAAAGAGTCAGTTTTTATGTTGTCTGTCCATGTTTAGTTGGGCAATTGTCAAGGGGATAAAAAATTGTAAATCAAAAGGTTGTAGATGTATTGTTACCATGAATAGTGTGGGATTTTATTAATCACAAAATATGAATCAAATGTTTCTGTGTTACTGTCAAAAGGGTCAGTTCCCCCAAAGGACATGTTCATTCAGAGTCCAGATCCCTAAGCATCTGCATGTCATTTGAAAACTAACACATAATCCACTGGGTGAGGAGCTTCCATTTCTGATCTGTGTTTGTCATTTTCTAAGACCTAGAGGAGGCTAAACGGGAAAGGGTAATATTACATTTCAAGTGGCACTTTCCTTTACTTTTTTCTTCAGTCTCCATGCATGCAGTATGAACTTACTTCTCTAAAAGTGAGAACTTTCCATTGAACAATGGAAAAAGTTCAGCCTTTTTAATGAACTCCTTTAGTGTGCTTGGGCAGCCATAACAAAACACCACAGGCTGAATGGCATTGCTTTAATTCATTTTCTCAGGGTTCTAGAGGCCAGCAGTCCCAGGTCAAGGTCCAGCTGGTTCTGTTTCTGATTGGAACTCACCTGGATTCTAGATGGCTGCTTTCTTGCTTTGTCCTCACAGGAGAGAGGGGAAGGGAGGGGAAGAAAGATGTTGATCTCTAGTGTTTCTTCACCTAAGAACCCTAAAGCTGCCAGATCAAGACTCTTTAACCTTAACTACTCCTTAAAAACCCTGTGTCCAAATGCACTTATGGGAGGGGTTAAGAATTCAACACATGAATTTTGAATTTTTGAGATTTATTAGGTTGGGTTATATAAGACTTTTGCTTTATTTATGCTGTCCAGAGTGTAAATAAAGCCAAAATCTTACGTAACCTAACCTAGTAAACCTAAAATAAGAGAAATGATTACTGTAAATTCATTTAGACTAATTTTATTGTTTCAAATTTTTTTATTGTATTGGTCCTATTTGAGTGATTTATCTCCTACTCTATCCCTACTCTCCCTGTTACTATACGTGAAAAATGTTTCAGTTTGAGTAGTTTATATGTGAACATCATTCACTGTGCAGGCATACAAATATGTGTTTTAACTTAATTTGTATTGTTATCATTCTTTTGGAGCTACGGTTAGCACTTAATAAATACAATCTATTTTTATTTTCATGTATGTCACATCCTAAACAATTTTATTGTAAATATTTTCTGAAGGAAAAAAAAGCCTGTGATACATTCCATAGCTAAGATATCAGACTAAGAAGCTCTTCTGAAAGTCTGCTGATACCCACTTTCAGCCAATATGTCCAAACAATGATAACACCCATGAAATATTTTATTATGTCTTTTATTCATTCTAATAGGACTAAGAGAGATTATGTCTGTGGAAACTGAGCAAATAAGCCTTAATATTATTTTCTGGTGTAACAAAAGAGTGTGCTTACACTCTGAAATTATATAAACTATTTCCCCTAAATTCAAAGTTCATAGCTTAATGAGGAAAACACTACTTAAAAATTATTATTTTAAGAAAATTGGTGATATAAGCGTGAGACATAATTTCTTTTAAAATCCCAGATAGGCATCATTTATCCCTTAAAAATATCTCCTGTGTATCTAATACTTCTTACAATTTCCTCATTTTAACTGTGAAGATGGCATGTACACCTAACTTTGTTGACAAAATATTTCTACTGCCTCTCACTTGGTACAGGCTACACAGAATTGCATATCATTGGTATGAATCATTTTTTTTTTTCCTGCCACTCCAACCACAGCCAGGTTTTGACATAGAGGCCCTTCCAAACATTTCGACTTTCTCGATGATCTTCTCTTTCTGGCGCGCTGGTGCCAAGTGCATGTCACCAGAGCAATGGCTATTGTCTATACATTCTTCCTCAAGAGATGTGCATTTTTCAGAAAACATGGTAGGAGGACAGTGGGAGGAATCATTCACAGGCAGATGTTTCATTAATCCCTTCACATAATTTTGTCCATGGTCTACAAATTCAGCCATTAGACTTCTATTGAGCACTGCTGCCTTCATGGGATTCAAAACACGAGCCTTACAACCACTCTTTAAAATTCTCTGGCAGTATCTACTGAAGCTGAACCTGTACTACCCCTAAGACCCTGAAAAGACAAGTACTAGATGGCCCATAGCAGCACAGTGCCCCATAGGTTCAGACTGGTAGCTTCTAAAATGCTCTTTATTTTTGAGCATCAGCAGTAGAATAGATCGTTGTGTTGTGGCATATCAAAACAACAGAATAGAATACTGTAGAATAAGAGTGAATAAATTGCAAACACAATTTTAAGATGGGAATGAATCTCACAGGCAGAAAACAGAAGCCTGAGCCCTGGCTGGTGGGCGTGGTGGATTGGGTGCCGGCCTGTGAACCCAAGGGCTGCATGTTTGATTCCCAGTCAGGACACATGCCTGGGTTGCTGGTCAGGTCCCCAGTAGAGGGCACATGAGAGGTGACCACACATTGATGTTTCCTTCCCTTTCTTTCTCCCTCTCTTTCCCCCTCTCTAAAAATAAATAAAATCTTAAAAAAAGAAAACAGAAGCTTGAACCAAGATTTCAAACTGTATAATTCTATTTATGAAAAGTTTAAAAAGTGGCAAGACAATCTATAGTGCTAGAAGCCAGGAGTGTGGGATGAAGTTAGAGACTAGAAGGAACATGACAGGGACTTCTGGGATGCTGATGGTACATTGCCATCTTGATGCTAAACAGTTATCTTCAGCTTGTGAAAATTCAGTGTGCTGCAGACTTATGATTTGTGCACTTTTCTGCTTGTATGTCAGGATTTAATAAATAGTAAAAACAAAATTAAAAATGCACAATCCCCTCGGGGTAAGTATGAGTAGAGGTAGTTAAGGTAACTAGAAATGATATAAGCTCAGTTTAAAGTGTGTGAACAGTGAAGCTTTCAAGCATCTGGGTTACATTTCTTATAGATGCAAATTTTTTTAATTCTGAAAATTTCAGAACCAGTGATTGGGCCTCCAATACAGATTTAGTATGATGTAGCTATATCATGCCTCCTCGTTGATGGTTTTATCTGTCAGTCTTTTATCATTCCAAGAGTACTATAGCAATGTTCTCTATGAAATGACTAATTTTCTCTTCTAAATTTCTGCCTTATGTTTATTCCCTTTCCCACTTCTTTTTCCTTCATTATAGCTTCAGATTTCAGAAATTGATTTTCTTGATTTTGGCTTCTTTAAAATTACTCTAAAATAAACTCCTAGGTAAAAAAAAAAAAAATATATATATATATATATATAGCATATGGCACAAATTCAAAAATTCTAAGCAAACATCAAGTTCAATGATCACTAGTTTACCCATTTGCACAATTTGGACAGTAGGTTCCCTTCCTCCATTTCCTTTCTCCACATTCTATCAAATTTATATTTCTAAACCTCAGCATAGTACATAAACATTCCAAAAATGAAGGTGATATAAACAGTCCTGAAATTAAATTAGAGCATTATAAACAGAAGGAGCCATTGTGGTATGTCAGATAATTCAGGGTGAAAATTTTGGCTAATAGGAGCTGCAAGTGAAGAGGAGACCATCTGGTTCCGCTGAGCCTCAGTGATTACGGACAAAAGCAGTGCAAGTAGATGTAACTCCTAGACCGTACTACTTGGAAAACTTTACTTAATTCTTCTATTACGGTGCAGGGAAAGTTCATGGTACTGCTAGACAGAGATAGGAGACATTCAATACGCATAGAAGAAATTTCTTGGATACATTTTAGACCATGTTTCTGTTCCATGCACAATAGAAACAGGACTAGCATATGAATTTAAGTCATTCTTTGAATTAGTATAATTTTCTCTTTTTCCTTTATCTCTGTATTCCTACAGCCCAGCCTAGTGCATATAGCATAAAGTAGGCAACACAAATATGAGTCACTTGAAGAATGAATAGAGTCAAAGGGACCCGGGAGAGGATAATTCTCTCTCGGCCTAACAAGCAGAACTGTGAGTGGCCTGTTAGAGTTAGAGACATGTGGGTGTGCTTTAACAGATACTTAATGAGCAGTTTCATACCATGCTTTTGAATCAGGCCTATATTGCAATGCATTATTGTGAGGTGATAAATTATTTACATAGCTTATAAACATGTATCTGTTTTCATTCTCTTTTTTCATAAGTACTTTGTATTAACTAGCATCTTGACAAAAAAAATTATATGTATTTCCTCAAAATAAGGGAGAAAATATACCTCAAATGGAGGAATCAATTTGTTAAATCTATATTTTCATGTTATAAAGTATTTTCACTTTGAGAATTACCAGGATTAATTGCCCTCATTTGTTCTCCATGTGGCAGTATTCAGGCCTTCCAATAGATGTATTCCCCCTGCTCCCAATGACTGTACAAAATTTCTTAAAGCTCCTTTTGGAAACATTCCCAGATGTAAGTAAATATGTTGAAAATAATAGAACTGAGAAAATAATGTTTTTCAAAGGGAAATTTCATAAAGGTAACTTTTAGATGGAAACTAATTTTTGTTGCATTAAAGAGGAATGTGTTACCAGGAGCCGGTGAAACAGCAGCACAATGGTAAGTAGTGAATGAGTGCTCCACTCATCAAGACTGCAGCAGGAACTTCAAACTGTACTTTGAAGGTGAAAGTGGCTATACTTTCACAAAGTTCTTAAAAAATAAACACACTTGGGTCCTTTGTATGGGCCTGAGTAGCATTACCCTTAGTAAAAACATAGATGAACTGGGACCCATCGACTTATAGCCACAATTGAAAGAAAACCAATTTTGTTAATGCATATGGGTTCCCAGAAAGAGTGCATGAGATTATAATGAACTACTTAAGAAAGACAGGAAGAATGTTAGTAACTATGATAGGTTCAACTCTAAAATAGTGACAGAAGCAATAAGCAGTCAAAATAGCAAATGACTCTATGACTTTTTTTTTAATTTGGGGGTAATCGTTTTCCTGAGTGCTGAAAGTCAAAGAAAAACATGAAGATAAAGTCTACATTTATTACAGCAAGTTCTTTGTGTGTGAAGCATAGAAAAAAACTGCTCAAAATGTACCCAGGAAATTTCTTTTATGCATACTTAATGACGGCTTCACTCTCTAGCATTTGAATACACCGTGCTAAGACCAAAGAACCAATCTCAGTGTGAGTCTGGCTTAGTTTCAGAGGATTCCACAGTCATGAATCAAACACCCCTATATACCTAGTAATTGTGACAAGACATGATGGATGCACCAGAGTAGAAAAACAAGTAAGTATGGCCACGCAGAGTTTTCTTACCATGACATACATACTCATATGTGCACAAATATATAAACCTACTTAGTCCCTCATCCAACATCCATCTGTTGAGCACCAACTATGTAAGACCTATGGAAACTTTCTAAAGTTACAATAAAAAAATAGTGGCCAAGATGGAGGCATAGCTGGACATGCTGTGCCTCCTCTCACAACCAAGATTAAGGACAACAAAAATATAGAACCAAAAAAAAAAAAGAAAGAAAGAAAGAAAGAAAGAAAATCAGACCAGGATAGAAAGAAAATTGAATTATGCAGGAGTCCGACAACAAGGATTCACCCAGACCAGTAAGAGGGGTGGAGTCAGTGGCCAGTGAAGGCCACCGCCGGCAAAGTCAGATCACAGACGGATAAGCCGGTGGTGGTCCCAGGTGCAAAGTCACTCCAGGTGCACAGGCAGCCTTGTCGGACTCAAGGTGGCCAAGCGGGGTGCACAAGGTGACAGACCTTGGACACACATTTGCGCACAGATAAACCAGGCAAAAATGGGCAGCAAGAGAGACTACATGATGCAGGGCCCCAGCACCAGGAAGTGAAGCCTAAAAGCACTCATTGAAAATACTTGTGGGGGCTGAGGTGCCAGGAGGGAATCCCAGCTTCACAGGAGAGTTCGTTGGGGAGACCCATAGGGTCCTGGAGCGTGTGCAGGCCTACCTACCCAGGAATCAGCACCAGAGGGGTCCAGTTTGCTTGGGGAAAGTGGCAGAAGTGACTGAAATCTTGCAGAGAGTGGAGCAAGCGCCATTATTCCTTCTCAGACCCTGCCTCCACATCCAGCATCACAACCCAGTGACTGGGCTGACCCCCTTGGTGAACACCTGAGGCTCTGCCCCTCACTATGTAACAGCTGTGACCAGACAAAAAACAAACAAACAAACAAAAAAACAACAATGGCTCAAATGGGAGAACAGACCAGGGCCCCAGAGATAATTCATCTGAGTGACCAGGAGGTGGTCAACCTATCAGATGTAGAGCTCATAGCACTGGTAGCCAACCTATCAGAAGCACGGTTCAAAACTCTGGTGATTAGGAAGCTCACAGAATTGGTTGATTTTGGTTGCAAATTAGAGGAACAAATGAAGGCTACAATAAGTGAAATGAAGAAAAACGCACAGGGAACCAATAGTGATGAGAGGAAAACTGGGACTCAGATCAATGGAGTGGACCAGAAGGAAGAAAGAAACAACCAAACAGAAAACAAGGAAGAAACAAGAATTCAAAAAAATGAGGAGAGGCTTAGGAACCTCCAGGACATCTTTAAATGTCCCGACATCCAAATTATAGGGGTTCTAGAAGAGGAAGAGGAAGAGCAACAAGTGGAAAACTTATTTGAACAACTAATAAAGGAGAACTTCCCCAATCTGGCAAAGGAAATAGACTTCCAGGAAGTCCAGGAAGCTCAGAGAGTCCTAAAGAATTTGGACCCAAGGAGGAACACACCAAGGTACATTATAATTACGTTAGCCAAGATTAAAATGAAGGAGAGAATTCTAGAAGCAGCAAGGGATAAAGGCAGAGTCACCTACAAAGGAGTTTTCATCAGACTGTCAGCGGATTTCTCAAAAGAGACCTTACAGGCAAGAAGGGGATGGAAAGAAGTGTTCCAAGTCATGAAAGGCAAGGACCTACATCCAAGATTGCTCTATCCAGCAAAGCTGTCATTTAGACTGGAAGGGAAGATAAAGCGCTTCTCAGATAAGGTCAAGTTAAAGGAGTTCATCATCACCAAGTCCTTATTATATGAAATGTTAAAGGGACTTATCTAAGAAAAAGAAGATAAAAAATATGACAGCAAAAATACAGCAAACTCACAGATATAAACGACCACACCTACAATAAAAGCAAACTAAGCAAACAACTAGACCAGGAGCAGGAACACAGAAATGGAGATCACATAGATGGTTAGGAACAGGGGAGTGGGAGAAGGAGAGAGGGAGAAAAGGTACAGAGAATAAGTAGCATTGACGGTGGGTAGAAAATAGACGGGAAGAGGGCAAGAATAGTGTGGGAAATGTAGAAGCTAAAGAATTTATGAAACATGGACATGAACTAAAGGGGGGAATGTGGGTGGGACTGGGTGTGAAGGGTGGAGGGGAATGATGGGGGAGAAATAGGACAAATGTAATAGCATAATCAATAAAATATAATTTAAAAAATAAATAAAAAGAGAAAAACAAGAAAAGTTATAATAAAAATATAATTGACTCTGTCTCAGTATATAGCATTATTGTAGGGCCAAAGAGCAGGAAATCATATATGCATTTAAATATCAAATAAAAACTGTAAGCTTTTTTAAGAGAAAAACATGCATTTGCATACATATCCACATAATTCCACAAGTAATTTTGGGGCTCACATGTCTCTAAAGCCTGCTCATGTACCCAGAGATTCATGGGTCACAAATTACAGCTGCTGCCTGGGTGGGTCCTCCCAGGACTACCTACCATGATTCCTCATTTCTTAGCTGACTGTCATACTGAAGAAATGTTTTTACTATCACATTATATTAATATTGCTGCATAAACCTGAACTGTTCTAAAATGTAACAGCTAAAAACACAAAAATTTAATATATAACATAGTTTCTAAGGGTCTGGAAACTTGGAATAACTGAACTCAGCAATTCTGTCATAAGGTTCCTCATGAGGCTGCAGGTAAGCTGTTGGCCAGTGCTACCATCATCTTGAGGTTTGCCTGGATAAGAGATCTCTGCTTCTAAGCTCACTCACATGTCTGATGGCAAGAGGTCTCAGTTTCTTGCTAGCTGTTGGCTGCCTTTCTCAGTTCCTCATCATATCGGCACCTTTACGAGACTGCTCAGCGATGGTAGCTGGCTTCTCCCAAGAGAAGCAAAACCAGACTGAAGAGGAAGCCATGGTAACATTTATGACCTAGCCTCAAAAATGAAATAATCTATGAATCTATTCATCACACACAACAACCCTTGATACAATGCAGTAAGGGATTTCACAAGGGCATGAATATCATGTGGTAAAGATCACTGGGGACCATCTTGGAAACGGGCTACCACAACATTCAAACAAGAATGATGAAAATAATAATGAAGTGATCAAGGCTTGGAGCATAGTCCAGTTTCTGAAATTAGTTTAGAGCAAGATATTGACCAAGTTGATTACTTTTCACATATAAAATGAAAAGCATTAGTTAATAAATTCGGAGATATCTTCTAGCTTGAATATTGTATGATTATATAAACTTTCCATTTTAATTTAAATGTCTAGTAGTTATACAGCTATTAGGAAGAAAATTCTAACATTCGGTACAACCCAGTGTCGATCAGTAAATGCTCCCAATTTGTGCACTCAGGAAGACACATTCATTTTATCATATTATGGAAAATAATGATTACTGATGATACTGCTAGCCACAAACACATTGTTTTTACTCTGAATTTTCTTATCTGCCTAGTGATTACTATTAAAATTACAAAGGAGCAAATTGACAATAACGGCTTTCAAAAAGTTTAGTGTTGTTGACCTGTTGTAGAATTTTTTTAGTAAAACCTGGATTGTATTAAGTTGTCTTCAGCTTATAGAAAACTCCTAACGCAAGCCTTACAAAGTTTCCAGAAATCCATTTCACGTTGCGTATGTTGTCACCATGAAGCAATAGTTCATGAACAACTGCCTCAAGGGCTTTTGAGGAGGATTGCAAGTTATTGAAGTGGAAAAGACTTTTAGAAGATCAGAATATATCCTAATATCAACCCTGAGGTCCCTTGTTGCATAGTCAAGCATGGGTGCATAAAATAGATTGAATAAAACTGGAACCATCAGATAGTCCTGCTTCTGAGGACCAGTGATGGATGGCTCTGGACAAATGCCATCAACACTCACTTGACCAGTCATTTCATCATGAAAGTTTCAAGCTGTTGGTAAACTTCTCTGGCAAACCAACTTATTATTGTATTTGTCAGTGCAAGATTCTCTTCTTTCAGTAAAAGTTGTGGTAGATTAATAATTACAATGTTGACAGCTGAAAGGATGCAACATTCTAGTTCATTGTAAGATGGTATCACTGAAACTAAGTGGCATAGCCTTATCAATCATAATGTGAACTATTCTTGATTTCTCAAAAACAATCAAAATCACAAAAATACATGCATCATGCCATGTGATTCAATAAATATTTAATGAGGAGACTTTAGTAAATAGATCAGCAGGATATTTACCTTCAGGCAGCTTACCATTTAACCTCTGAAGGAAAGTAGAATGTGAAAATTTACAACATTAATAAATAGTAACTACCATAATCAGTTTCCATAATTCTTGTAATGAAAGCCATTCCTAGGGCTCATAATTAAAATTTTGATAGCTACCTACAACTTCATGTTCTGTCTCTCTCTCTCTTTCTCTCTTTCTTCTCCTTCCCTTCCTCCTCCTTCTTCTCTACCTTCTCCTCCTGCTTGTCCCTCTCCTTTGCTCACTTGCATGCACCACTTCTTGTTCTTTCCTTCCTGGACTATATGTTGTTGCTGTATTTCTGGAACCTTCTCTACCTTGTCTGGACCATATGTCTTTACTGTGTCTCTGCCCTTCTCTACCTTGTTCTTGGCTTAGGAGATTGACCCTGAATGGACCCCACCAATAGGTTTCCCTGGCCTCTAGTTTTCATTTGGGTTTGGCCAGTAGGCAACCATACCAGGAGAAGAAAGAAAAAAGAAGATTGAGCTCAGAGTATTTTTCCACCACTTCTGTACGTGTCTGGGTCATCTGCAGTTGGCCAAGTCCCTTGACCAATACAGTTTCTTTCTTCACCCCTTTATGCCTAGCATAGTAACGGCCCCAAGCACTGTGGTTTCTCTACACATATAGACTATATAGACTATGCCTTTGAACATAGTTATTTTATATCTACCTCCTCTTGCCTTGTCCTTATTTGAGCCTGAAAGGAAAGAGAATATTTCAGCTTCAGCTATGAGAAATCCTTACCATTTTGTCCTCTCTTTCCCTTGGATTGGCATTACTTCTAGGTTGTTTGTCTTTTTTCTTCTTTAAGACAAACCATATGTAATTTCAGAGACAAAACAAACAAACCAAACAAAGAACTAGGCTCTGCAAACAAGCATTTACCTAAGAGACTGGTCATTTGGCTCACTGGCTAGTTCCTCTGAATTTTGCTTCTGCTTCTTTGTGTTTCCAGTGTTGAGGACTGACACAGGGAACTGGCATTGGAGTGCCAGTGAGATAGAAGAAGCAAAGATGAATACGGAGTCAATAATAAAAGTCTAGAGATATTAATCTTTCATAAGAAATTAATTTCTAGTTGGTAAAATTTTCTATATTCAAACTTGGGGCAGAGGAGCAGGGAAAACAGAAGAACTGTGAGGGACAGGTAAATTTCATGGATACAGCAGGAGAGGATAGCTTTTTTCCACAGGAGACAGAAAAAATGGGGTGTATTTACCTTTAATAAGACAATTAATCATTGAATTCATTTTGGGAGAAAACTAAAAAAAATTTAAATAATTACTTTAAATAACCCATAACTTTTCTGCTTTAATTTTCTTTCAGTAGGATATTACTATATGCACTGTTGAACATTACATCATTAAAATGCCGACTGATAATTTTTTTAAGAAATATTTTTAATTTTATTAAAATTGCACACACACAAAGATAATGTAATCTCACATAAGGTGATTTACTTATTGTGCACATGTCATTAGTACCCACTAAATAAAACCATTTGTGCATTTTACATGTATGTGGAATTTTGCATCTACAGTGGATGTCTGTGCAGAGACTGAAACTCAGTCAAACCTTTTTTGTATATGTTATAGGATCACTCCTAAGGAACCGGTAATCACATTCCCATCAAAAATGCCAAAGGCAGTTGAACAAACTGGTACTTTGTGATAGAAAAAAGCCTAATACCTTTTAATTTTTGTTATTATTTTTATTAAATCAATGAATGCCTGTAATAAAATTTTCAAGTAGTAGAGTGTATTGGATTCTATACGGTCACAAATTTATCACTGCTCTCCTCATAAAGAAATGGAGTTTTATAGCTAAGTATCAGAATTTTCTCTGTTCTAATGCATTTTCCTTTACTTTCCTATTTTATGTACACTTTTCCTCACTTTCAAAATACCAATATACAAAGAAAAAACAGAAGGAAGTAAATGTTAATCAAATATCTTAAGGATAAATTATCCCAGCAAATGTCAATGGCAGATGTCACCACTGAAGTTAATAAAAGGGTTGACTATATTTAAAAAAAAAAAGAAGAAAAAAAAGAAATGAAAGAAATGGAGTCAATGTCCCCATTCTTTCAATCTGTGTGGGTCTTATTATTTGCTTTCACTAATAAAATATAGCAGAAGTGATTCTGGGTGAATACAAAGCCTTGGCTTCTAGATGGCCTACAGGTTTTTTTTTTTTTTTTTTTTTAATTTTTCCCCTTTTTTGGAAAACTGCTGCTGTGAACAAAAAGAGAGAGATCACATGGAGACAGAGGCCTAGTCATCTCAGCCATTTCAGCCACCCCCCAAACATGAGATTAAGGTCATTCAGGACAAGCCAGACCCCCACTAACCCTCCGATTATAGAGGGGTGAACCTAAACATGACATCATGAAGATAAGCCATCCCAGCTGAACCATGCCTAAGATGCTAACCATAGAATTATAAGCAAATAAACAGCGGTTGTTTGATGTCACCACGTTTCTGGGTGCTTTGTAATACAGCCAATAGACAACTAATACAGATAGAAAAGCATAAAACAGTATGTAAAAGTTATCCTCACACTGATTCTTTCTACCTCATTTCCCAGTAATTATTATTGTTAACATTTTATTGTTGTTGCTCATCCTTCCTGACATTTTATGTGCCTTGGACAATAGTTAGATAAAAAGATGGGCAAACAGGTAGGGAGGTAGATGGATAGATAGATGATAGGTAGATAGATAAATTTTATGACTGCCATTCAACAAGATATCTGTGTACAACTTTGCTTGAAGTAAAAATGATACATTTTTTCATACAAATACACAAATATATTCCTCACTCTTTAATAACTATGCAATATTAATATTACTATATAATACTTTATTTAATATCTCCTTATTTGTAGACAGTGAGGTGGTTTACATTTTTCCCCAATATAAACTTTTTTGAAAGTAATATTACCAGCCTTTTCTCTTTTAAATTGTGCATATCTGAAGAAAAAGAGACTATAAGAATAATTGCTAGGTAGGAGATATTTCTTATAAACTTAAAATAGAAAGTTTCAGGTTATGATTCTAAACATTAGTACCCATTCAGTTTATTTTTTCCCTGAAATTTTGTGGGTGCATTTGTCTGTTGTTTAACAATTTGTTGGGAGAAGTTTGTTTCCTTCCACCATCTTTGTATTTCAAGACACACTGATTATTATGGAGGTGACTTCTTTTGATACTTGTACATGACCTCAACTTTTAGAAGATTGTATGTTCACTTTTTGTGTATTTGGGAGAATCAGTTTATGTAGTATACATGACCCATTTAAAACTGCATTCGGAATGAATGTAATTCACCTAAGTACACTGAAATCTGCTGATGTCCAGGGAAACATTCAGTGCCCTGCCAAATCCATTCAGCCTGAAGTCAATCAGCCTGCTGTCATTTTCATTGAGTTCTAATGAGATAATGCATTATGGAAAATGACCAAAAAAAGGATGTGGAAATGTATATGAATGTTGACTAAAATAAAGAAACAAAACCTGGGTTTAGTGGAGAACTCTGAAACTTGACACAAATAAGTGTCTTAAACTTTTCTTGGGGGGAAAAGAACCCTTTTCACATCTATGCTGAAATATAGCATAAAAACAGACAACAGAATAAACCTTCTGAGATTTAAACTACGGGCATGTAGGTTCCTGCTGCTTCCCTTCCAGGTGTGTTATCCATCAGAGAGCTCCCCTCTTAACCCTGGTGGACAGGATGGCTCTATGAGACTGGGAGGAGTCATTTCCTTGGTTACACAGGGATGCCGGGTATGCAGGTTAATGGACCCTGTCAGTGGCCAGGTCTGAAAGGCTCCTCACCAGGCAAACCACTCCCTCACATAGTCCATGACTCACAAGGTCAGGAGCCTCAGAAGGCAACTGCACGGGAGAGATGATTCTCTGACTGGCTGCTGCTGCTCAATCCCTGCCCTGCTCCCACCCAATTTATCTCCCACAGAATTGTTAGGGGTTCCACATAATTCTTATCTAGGTGCTTTTGTGGGCTACCTGCAGCTAGGAAGCAATAGCACTAATTAGTTAAATTTATATTACAAGGTCAAAAATTTAATTCCCATCATAAGGCTCTTTTACTTGTTTTTCAGTTATTCTGCTATGTTTTTCTGCCTTGGAACATGATCTAGACTTGTGAGAAAATGACTACCTCATTCAGTGGTAAACTACACACATCACCAAGGTATCTCATATATGCAGGCAAAAATAAATAAGAAGCAAATAAACTTACCTCTTTGGGAAGGATTTTGTTTAGTTTTCAAAAATAAAAGTTGGATTTTATTTAATTTGGAGAACTCTAGAGTTATGTCAATAAATAAAAACTTAAAGTCATCTGAAATCTAAAAGGCCAAAAAGTACATATGCAGGCATATCTTGTTTTATTGAGCTTCCCTTTATTGTGATTCATAAATGCTGCATTTCTTCAAATTGAAGGCAAAACCCTCCACCAGCAAAAAAGATTATGAGTGTCTTTATTGCAGTGGCCTGGAACTTGAGCCTGCTATGTCTCCAAGTTATGCCTCTAACTTCATCTTCTTTTAGATATTGTTTCATCAGAAGGAATCCAGGAGGTAGCTAAAACTATCCATTCCTTTTCTTCAAAATAAACATATCCCAAAATATGTCAAAGAGTCAGGTTTAAATAAAATGACAAACTTTTAAGGAGATTTAATGCTCATATTCATGGGTATGAGGAAATACAAAGTCCTAAGTATTTAAGTTTAGCCTAACATCATTTAGATTTTTGGATGACAGATAATGGGGTGGGGAGGTTAGGGAGTGAAGGTACTGAGCAAAAAGGAAAAAGGATTCATGGACATGGACAACAGTGTGGGTTTAAGGGGACTAAATTGTATAGGAAAATATAATAAAGATTTTACACTTTAAAATAATTTAATAACAAAAATAGTGCTTCATGTTTAAGCAATGCATTAAACAATTGTCTAAACATATTTGTTATGTGATCTTAAAAAAAAAAAAAAACAATTCTGTTGCTAGCTGGTGTGGCTCAGTGGATTGAGTGCTGCCCTGTGAACCAAAGAATAGGCAGTTTGATTCCCAGTCAGGGCACAAGGCTGGGCTGTGGGCCACGGCCCCAGTTGGGGACTTGAGAGAGGCTTCTGATCAATGTTCTTTTCGCACATCAATGTTTCTCTCTCTCTTTCTTTCTCCTTTCCCCTCTCTCTAACAATAAATAAGTAAAATCTTTAAAAAATAAATAAGTAAAATAAAATTAAGAATAGAAGATATTGGATTGTTATGGGTTCACTACTCTTGTTAACCACCATTGTTTCTTTCCACACTAATCTCCATATTTGGTGCATCTGATATGCCCATGTGCCATAGGTAATTTTTATTAATAAGAATCAATAGATTTCCTAAGTATATAGATTCCAACACAGCTTCAGAGCTTTAGGTTGAATGAATAAATTCAGCTTAAAATGCAGGACCCAGTGATTATAACAACAGCTTAAGAAGTCAAAATACTCAATCATTATGATTTTTTTTCTGTCGAACACAAAAACAGATATAAATAAGAGTGAAATATTTTACCACTATCCAGGAAAGGTTCATTATAGGTATTACTAGTGCTGGTGAATCACTCTAATAAAAGATGTGCACAACTTCAATTTGACTTTATCCACAGAGGTATCATGTCTAAACATCAACTGCCACTAGTAGCAGCTGGATAAAAGTAATTAATATAATCTTGAATATTGGATTTCATTTTTCAATGGCTTGCTTTTATTGTAGTTGCAATGATTCCAGCCATAAACTGTAAAATCTGTGAGACATATGCTATGTGACTAAACATTTGACTTGTCCAAGTCCAGAAAGCCAGTGTGTCATATAACATCAAAATAAGCAGCATACATTACAACAACCTGCTTTAATAAACAAGCCTGCGGAACTGGGGGAGAAGTTGTTTCATTCAGTTTTAAATTTAACCTCTGTAGGTCTAAAATTTAAATAGTTCTCTGTGGCCCATACCTTATTCTGCTTTTTCTTCTTTTCTTGATTATGGATTTGAATCACCTTAGACTTTTTGTACTAATTGATTAATATATTTTATATGCAGCCTCCTTTTTTTAAATTAAAGTCATGACAATAAAAACTATTTGGGAATGTTATAAAATTGTAACACATCTGTTTACCAACTAATGACTCAAAATTGTCTTTCCCTTAAGAAAATTTCAGCAGTTGCAATTTTATTGGTTTACTCCACTGGCATTTAAGGAATAACATTTTTTTAATTTTTTTTAAGATTTTATTTATTTGTCTTTAGAGAGGAAGGGAAGAAGAGAGGGAGAGAAATATCAATGTATGGTTGCCTCTCGTGTGTCCCCTGCTGGGAACTGTCCTGCAATCCAGGCATGTGACCTGACTGGGAATTGAACCGAGATCCTTTGGTTCGCAGGCCCGCACTCAATCCAGGAATAACATTTCTATCTAACTAAAGGAATATTTTGAATGTTATGGGGTTAACTCATGTGAAGTCTTTGTTGCTCTCCTGAAACTGATGCAAAATACAGTAAATCCTCACTGAACATCATCTATAGGTTCTCGGAAGCTGTGGCTTTAAGTAAAATGACATAACAAAACCAATTTTACCAAAGGCTAATAGATCTAAGCTAATAATAGATAGAAGTTTCTAGGTCATATTTCTGGTCACCAAACTTCTAATAAAACCCTTGGCCCTGGCTAGTGTAGCTCAGTGGATTGAGTGCGGGCCTTCGAACCAAGGGATTGTGGTTCGATTCCCAGTCAGGGCACATGCCTGGGTTGCAGGCCAGTTCCCAGCAGGGGATGCACGAGAGGCAACCATACATTGATATTTCTCTCCCTCTCTCCTTCCTTTCTCCCCTACAGATAAATAAATAAAATCTTAAAAAAATACAACAAAAATGTTTTAAAAACCCTCAGACACTCCTAACATTAAAAATTGAAATAAATGTGAAGCATGCATACAATAATGATGAATAAAAACAGGTAAGATAATTCTTTTCCAATCCACTTCTTCCAGTTCAGGGACTCAGGAGGGAGGAGCCTCTACAGATATGAACAGACGGTGGGTAAGATGCCCTTCCACCCTAGGATGCATTTGCACTCACACATACACACACTCAGACTGGAATAGTTTAGACACACCAATTCACCTGATGTGCACCCCTTTGGGATGTCAGAGGACACTGGAGTATTTGGAGAAAATCAAAGCAGACATGTGAAGAATGTGCAAACCCTATACAGACAGTGGGCCCAGCCAGAAATAATTTTTTTAAAACAAGGCTAACAAAATAACTTATTCAAGGACCTGCTTTCAGTGCACTTCACCTAACTTAGTCTAGTTTCTCAAGTGTGCTTTTCCTACTTTGTGCATTTTTGCCTTTGTAAGTTTCTACTTTTGCAAGTTTTCTATGGTGTTCTAATTATTTCTACTTCCTTTCTTAGTTTATCTTGTTAAAGTAATTTAGCATCTCGATCATTTGAGGTTATCACTGATTTATTTAATTTCATAACTTTCCTAATTTATTAGGGAGCTTATTTTCTATCTCATTTTTTACTGATATGATTGTAAAGCTTCATCTTTTCTCCTCAATGCCATTTTGCTTTCCTTATCTCACACTCTTTTTTTCTTAATAACTTTCTGCATCCTATTAACTTTCCCACAGACCTATTTGATAAAACACTTTTTATTGATGCATATTCCACTTCTTTGATGGTAAATCTTTAAAGTGTGTGTGTGTGTGTGTACACACATATGTCCTTAGAAAGGAGACATTTGAGACATTTTGAATTAACTTAATTCACATAAATATAATTAACATCACAATCTAGTCTTTTACCTCAGGCTATAATTTTCTAACTACAACATATATGTATAAATGTTACTGTTCTTTATACTACAATAGTCATTTTGGTTTTGCTCATATATACCTTTACTATTGCATTCTATCTCCTTAGATATTAAATGTTTAAGTGGAGTAATGAATTGGACATAATATTTATTTATATCCTTTGGAAAAACAAGAGCCAACACTGTAAAAATATTAAAGATCATAGCTTACATGAATTAATGAAACTTTTAAAATATAAAACTTCCTCACAGGGAATAATTTAAACTCTAGCTTATCACTTCAAAGATAACCACACATTGATGTTTCTCTCCCTCTTTTCCTCCCTCCCTCCCCCTCTCTAAAATAAATAAATAAGATCTTTTAAAAAAAGTGTTCTCCTTTACTCTTCATAAACAGAGTGAGATAAAAGTTGGTCTATAGTTATGAGTAGGCAAAAGTTTATTCTTGAATTATTTGTTAATTATTGTATTATTTTCCATAAAAATTATAAATCCGCTTTGTCCTACCCTATATTATAGCTAAAAGTAGTGCTTGATCCCAGACACTAAACTGAATAAAGAACATAGAAAAAATTTTAAAGAAGAAAAATTTGGTTTTCCCTTCATAACCAGTTGTTAAAAGTAATAGGAAACTGATTGGATAGCCTGATAGCACAATTTTATTTTCCAGAAAATAAATATGATCACTGTCCCAATGCAATTTAATGGCAAACATATCTAAGTTTTACATATCAAAATTGTTACCTTTAATTGTTAGAGATCATATTTTGCAAATCATATCTCTTTTCAAAATCAGCCTTCATAAAAATCTCTTTCATAAAACTAGAAAAAGACTTCAGTGAAACATGGCAGTTGCTCAAAGCATGGTATTGTCTATCCGAGGACACGGCAGGAATTATCTGCTGTCATCACAGACGTGAGTAATTACGAATGAAGACCATTCTGATTGCACTGACAAGACGAGCAGAAGCAGGTTAAGAGACTAGCAGATGGAATTCAGATTAAAATATTAGAATGACATTTCAACTCTAACTGAAACACACTTTTTTGGCAAGAACAAAGAATCCTTTTCTCCAGAAATGTCTGAGGACAATGAAAACTACAATATGGTGCTTCTTAACAGCAGAAGGAGTGAAGGTTTTCTGTCTGAATTAACTTCTGATTCTGATTCTAAATGTATATTTTTATAAAAGCTACTTACACACTTGAGCAAATAATAGTGCACTTTGCCACAATAAATTAAATATATATGCCTGGACAGCTATAGTTATATCCATAACTATTTATTTAGCTTTCAAAACAGCTTTGCAATTATTTCATGAAAGTACAGTATTTGTTTTAGATGTTTACTAATCCATTCATAAAATATTCATTGAATACCAGTTATATGCTATGCACTGAGATGGATGCTGTAAAGATACAAGGATAATCTGTCCTATATTATAGGGAAGGTATCAACTAAACTTATTGCCCTGAGATACCATCTTTATGCATTACATCTGGCAGTGGCAGAGCGACCAGTTTTATTAAAGTGATTTGTCTTTTTTCCTCATTGTTTTTTTTTTAATTATGTCATTCAAACAAATAGTCCTATATACAGACACAAAAGAGAAAACACATATACTTTTTTAGTATATTTTACTGATTATACTATTACAGTCGCTCCAATTTTCTCCTTTTGCCCACTTCCACCATGTACCTGCCTTCCCTTGAGCAATACCCCCTTAGTTTCTGTCCATGGGTCGTGTATATAAATTATTTGGCTTCTCCATTTCCTATACTATTCTTAACCTCCCCCTGTCTATTTTGTACCTGCCAAATATGCTTCTAAACCTTGCACCTTTTCTCCATTCTTTCCTTTCCCTCTCCTAACTGATAACCCTCCAAATGATCTCCATATCTATGACTCAGTATCTGTTCTGGTTATTTGCTTAGTTTGTTTTTGTTTTTTATATTTAGTTGTTGATAGTTGTGAGTCTGTTGTCATTTTAATGTTCATAGTTTTGATCTTTTTCTTAAATAAGTCCCTTTAACATTTCATGTAATAATGGTGAAAATAAATTCCTTTAAGTTTACCTTATCTGGGAAGCACTTTATCTGCTCTTCTATTCTGCATGACTGCTTTGATGGGTAGAGTAATCTTGGATGTAGATCCTTGCTTTTCATTACTTTGAATACCTCTTGCCAGTCCCTTCTTGCCTGCAGAGTTTTTGTTGAAAAATCACTTGCTAGTCTTATGGGAGCTCCTTAAAGCTTTTCTTACTGCCTTTAAGTTTCTCTCTTTATCTTTAACCTTTGGCATTTTAAGTCTTGGTGTGGTTTTATTTGGGTCCAACTGGTGTGGGACTATCTGTGCTTCCTGTACTTCACTGTCTAGTTCCTTCTCCAAATTAGGAAAGTTTTCTTTCATTATTTCTTAAATAAGTATTCAATTTCTTGCTCCTCCTCTTCTCCTTCTGGCACCCCTATGATTTGGATGTTGGTTCATTTAAAGTTGTCCCAGAGGTTCCTAAGCCTTTCCTCGATTTTTGAATTCTTGTCTCTTATTTCTATTCTGGTTGAATGTTTATTTTTCCCTTTAATTCCAAACTGTTGATTTGAATCCCTGCCTCCTTCCCTTCAATGTTGGTTCCCTGTATATTTTTATTTCACTTAGTGTATCATTTATTTCTTCCTTTATTTTGTGGCTGTACTCAGTGAATTTTCTAAGCATCCTGTTCACCCATATTTTGAACTCTGCATCTGACAGATTGGTTATCTCTGTTTTGTTTAGTTCTTTTTCGGGAGCTTTATTCTGTTCTTTCATTTGGACCACATTTCTTTGCCTCCTCAATTTGGCAGCTTTGCTGTGTTTCTTTCTGTGTATTAAAGAGAGCTGCTTTTACTCCGTCTATGTAGAAAAAATTCTTGTAAATTTTGTGGGGCAGAGCCTTAGATAATTGCTTCTGGAAGCCTGCCTATCACTCGCCCCACTTCCAGTCACCTCACCTACCCTCTGTATGTGATTGGCACCCTTCTAGCTGCAACCATGAGGTCTGCATATATTGTCAGCCCATGAGGACCCATTAAGTGACAAAAATCTGGCATTTGCTTCCTCTACCCCAACCCCCACTGGTTTTTGCAGCCAAAGGTAAGGGGGTTTATCTTCCTGTTGCTAGAACCCTGGACTGTGCACTCTGGCCTGAGGCTGGGAATCACTGGTTCCCAAGGTATCCTTCCCTACTTTTATCCACCACATGTGAATGTGGGATCATTCATTCTGCCATTGCCAGTACAGCTGCCTCTCCAAGCCACACTACCTCTCTGCCCCACATCTGTGAATCCACCCCACCTACCCATCTGCATGAATGCAGCTTCTTTAGATCCTTGGTTGTCAGACTTCCATACAGCTTGATTTTCTGACAGTTTAAGTTGTTATTTGTTTTGCAGATCTGATTGTAACTCTTTCTACGATTGCATGAGGAGATAAAGTGTGTCTATCTACGTCTCCACCTTGACCTGAAGTAAAACACACATACTCTTTACTGTACAAAATTTCAGGATGTTTCGCAATGAGGACCCTGTACAAGTGAAACAAATTGACTCAAGCTAAGTTATAATATTGAACAATGCCATTATTTTATATAATCAACATTTCTTTAACTTTAATCTATTGAAATGACTAATTGAAATATTAGTAAACTGGGTCAATAAGTACAAAGATCTAAATGGGGTTTAATAATATTAAAATTTTATTTTATTGAGCAATAAAAAGTGAAAAATGTGAATGAATGTAAGTGTACTCACACACTTTACAGTGCAGAGATTTGGGATTAGATAGTTTATGAGAGCAATCTAACTTTACATAAATAAAAATGATAAGGATGATGAGTTCCTTAAAAAGAATGAATCAGACAGATAATCATAATTTAGTATTCAGAAATGTAAGCCATAAAAATTTAAATGGATAAAATGGTCTTTGCACTGAGCATCATATTTTGTATTATCTTGTATGGAAGATGTAATTTACAGAAGTAACATTTTACCTTTAATAAACTCTAGTTTTGATAATTGAGTTGCCAATTAACAATGTAATTACAAGGGTAGATTAATGTCACAATTCTCACTCAGTTATCTTATAGCCACTCCCTATACATGTAGTAAATATTCAGAGCACATTTTTTCTTTAGCATTCCCTCAACCCAGATTTTACCTTAGCATAATTGACAAATTTGGAGGGCACTTTTTACTACAAGAGCCTGAGGATCTGATCCTATCATTAAAAGCACCCCAGGAAGAAAAATTCAAATGCAAATTTCAACTGACCTTTTCAAAAACAACTCATATTATTTTGCATCAGTAGCCACTAGAGATTTATCTGGCTATATATGGATTTCCACATCTGTCAGCTATAAGTACACTTCATCTGTTTGCTAAATCAGAGAGCCAGAAATAGATGACAGTGATCAAGCCTTTGAGCTTCTCATAAATTAGCCACATCATGAGGTAAAGTTAGTTTCTCCACAGGGCTTTCATTCTAAAGGTTTACTCCTAAGAAACTTAGAAAAAAGAATACATCAGAAAAGGAAATCAAATCTTCCTTTCTGTGATTGTTTTTTCCTTCTTCTTAGAATGGAGTGCTGACCAAACAGCCTGTTTGTGGGTAGGACCTACTGGGAGAATGGAATATAAATTACTCTTATTTGCAGCTACTTAAGCTCTGCTACCAAAGCACAACTGGAGCAGGAGAGTTATAATGAACTTCACCTGGGCCCAGGTTCTCCTACAGATACCCTACTGTTTACTTCCTTTGTAAACTATTTTAAGAAAATAAAATCTTACTTACCCTTGGACACGAGTCCAGGGCAATATGCACAGTAGCTGCTAGTGTGTAAATGCATTGAAGTCTTTTCCTTATTCCTTTCCATCTCCACTCTTCATTAAAGAGTCTATATGATGAGATAGGGAAGTATAGCTACCTGTAAAAGGGAGCACACTTTTGCCTAATATCTGGCTTCTCAGTTTGAGCATTACACTTCAAAAATATTTTCTAAAGTAAGGTTAAAGAATGTCAAACATCTCTGAATCACTCTGTATCGTCTGGGTATCCTTTTCCACAGTGTGGTCACGTGGAAAGAGAAAGGTCCATAGGAAGAAAAATGTGTAGAGAAATGTCTTTCTGTAGAAAGGTCAAGAAAAAAATGTTTTGCACTTAGCCTCATAACTAGATTCTTCTTCCTCCCTTTTAGGACTGTATTATTAAGGTAGAAACTCTATCACTAAAACACAGAAGAGAGCAAAATAAAAACCTGGTCCTTACCATAGTGTTCACAGCTGCCTAGTTACAGAAGCCTGACCCCAGGGGTAAGAGTGTGTCTCCTGTGTCATCTGACACTTTAAAGGTGCTCACTGTTGACTATCATTTGAACAATTACAAACTGCATTCCTTACGTAGATGTCCTGTATTTTTTCCTATATCTTCACTCTTTCAAAGATGCTTAACTTATTCTTAATGGCTTTGATTTTATGGTGGGTTTAGGGAGTTTCAAGGAGAAATACGGGTATACAGCACAATGACAGCTTATTAGAATTCATTATATGGGTGTTAACATTGCATTTCTTGGCAGGCCAAGGAATTTTTGATGCATACCAATGTCATTCTCTAGCCAAGAACTTTAAGGTAATGTCACCAACTCCTTCTACATTAAGGTTAATAATTAAGCAGAGCTTCCAAACTCATGCTAATATATTTAATATGATTAATCAGAGCAACTGCATATGAACTACTACTCAGTACCCACTTCCCTTATAAAGTTAATATCTACATTAATAATATTCCTACCTTTTCACTAGTTGTGAGATAATCTAGTATTATTACTTCATGTGTTATGAATAAAAATCTTCAAATGTCTACTTTTTAGGCTAGCTAGAATTTAACTTGGGTAAAATAGAAGAAGAAAGAATGGAAGAAAATTCTTTTGATGATAGCATCAAATACTTTGTAAAATACATTTATTTTTATTTCTTAAGGAACATTTCCATTAAAATCCTCTTTATTTCTATAATATTTTCCCTCAGAAACAGATTTGCAGTTTTGAACAAAGTCCAAGATATACTCTTTACTCTCACAAGAGTGTATGTCTTCACCTAGGAGAGATGGTTGTTCTAGAATAATTAGGAAGGACATAGCAATTATATTTGCTTTGGTTACAGGATTGAGAAATGAATGGATCTATACCAGAGCCCATGTTCAGTTTACATAAATATGTTTTATGACTTTATTTTATATTTAATAAATAATATTTCCTAAACTAATGTTACCAAGTAGAAAGAATCCTGCCTACTATGGCACTACAGGATGTTGCTCCAGATCACAGATTGGAAATAAAGGCAGCTCTGTGATCCTATGCAAATTATTTAAACTATATCCTTCAGCATTATATCTGTTTTGGAATACTATTGTAGAAAATGAATGGAATAA
This sequence comes from Anoura caudifer, assembly GCA_004027475.1. Classification (NCBI taxonomy): domain Eukaryota; kingdom Metazoa; phylum Chordata; class Mammalia; order Chiroptera; family Phyllostomidae; genus Anoura; species Anoura caudifer. The sequence continues at coordinate 57,617 of PVKU01003520.1, read as the reverse complement.
TGCCTATAGTACTTAGCACAAAATAGTCAATATTAAGCAAGTATGTGAAAAAAAAAAGACAAAAGCCTATGAACAATTTTTGTCAGGTCACTAATTACCTCTCTCATTTCTTCTTTTTCTAATTACTTACTTTTTTCTTCTTATCTAAAGATATTCTCAGTTTAGGACTTCCATTCAATATGGAGGCATAGGTAAACATGCCTTGCCTCTCTACACAACCACAGCAAAAATTACAACTAAATTACAAAACTGCTATCACCCAGAATCATCAGAAAATCAAACTGTATGGAAGTCTGACAACAAAGGGATTAAAGAAATCATATTCATCCAGATACATAGGAAGGGCACAGATGTGGGGGCACAGGCATGGAGATACATGGAGACTCAGGATGGGAAGTCTCACACCCAAATATGGTAGATAAAAAATCAGGAGGGATACCTCAGGAACAAGAGATCCCAGCTCCACACCAGACTACACAGCCCACAGTTTCAATACCATGAAAATAAGTTTCTGTAACTTCTGGCTGTAAAAACCAGTAGGGGTTAGGGCAGCAGAAAAAAAACTATAGGATTCTCTATTATCTCCTCTTAAAGGGCCTGCAATTCCTGCAATGGAGTTAGGCCTTAACCAGACTCACTCCCTTTGGGTTCTAGCACCAGTGCAGCAGCTGGGAGAACACCAGTGGCATATGAAGGAAACCAAAGTGTCTGGCATCAGGGCAAGTGTCAGGGCACTTCTTGGAAAAACTCTAGAGGACAGGCAGTGGCATTGTCCCTTTCCTGAGCCCTCTCCCACACAGAGCCATAGAGCAGTGATACCATATCAGAGACTCCATCAACTTGGTTCACACAGGTTTACCTGCCCTAGCAATTACCTAAGGCTCCACTTCATCGAACTTATGGGAGTACTTTTCTACAACAGGCCACACTACTAAGATAGGGAGTCAAAACAGCTTTACCTAATACATAGAAACAAACATAGGGAGGGTGCCAAAATGAGGAGACAAAGATACATGGTGCAAATGAAAGAACTGGACAAAATCCATAAAAAGAATAAACAAAATGAAAATAAGCAATCCATCAGATGCAGAGTTCAAAACACTGGTTATTAGGATGTTGAAGGAACTCATTGGATACATCAATAGCATAAAAAAGACCTGGGCAGAAATGAAGTTTACAGTAAGTGAAAAAAAGAAAAATTTACAGGGAATCAGCAGTGGAGTGGATGAAGCCAAGAATCAAATCAATGATTTGGAACATAAGGAAGAAAAAAAAAAACATTCAATCAGAACAGCAAGAAGAAAAACAAATCCAAAATAACAGGGATAGGCTAAGGAGTCTCTGGAACAACTTCAAATGTACCAACATTCAAATCAAAGGAGTGTCAGAGGAAGAAGAAAAAGAACCAAGAAGTTGAAAACTTCTTTGAAAAAATAATGAAAAAAACAAAACAAAAAAAAAAAACTTCCCTAATTTGATGAAGGAAATAGACATACAAGTCCAGGAAGCACAGAGAGTCCCAAACATGAAACAAAGAGGACCCCACCAAGACACATTATAATTAAAATGCCAAAGGTTAAAGATAAAGAGAGAATCTTAAAAGCAGCAAAAGAAAAGTGGGTAGTTACCTACAAAGAAGTTCCCATGAGATTTTGGGTTATTTCTCAAAAGAAACTTTGCAGGCAAGAAGGGGCTGGAAAGAAGTATTTGAAGCAATGAAAACAAGTACCTACATCCATGATTACTACACCCAACAAAGCTATCATTTGGAATGGAAGGGCAGATAAAGTGCTTCCCAGACAAGGTAAAACTAAAGGAGTTTATTATCACCAAACAATAATTATAGAAATTTTTTAAACATTTTATTTATTTTTAGAGGGGAAAGGAGAAAGAAAGAGAGGGGGAGAAACATCAGTGTGTGGTTGCCTCTCATGTACTCTACTGGGGACCTGACCCACAACCCAGGCATGTGCCCTGACTGGGAATAGAACCAATGACCCTTTGTTTTGCAGGCCAGGACTCAATCCATTGAGCCACACCAGCCAGGGCTGAAATAACTTATTTAAGAAAAAGAAGTTCAAAACTATGAACATTTTAATGGCAATAAATTCACAACTATCAACAATTGTATTTTAAAAATACAAACTAAACAAGCAAGCAGAATAGAAACAGAATTACAGGTATGGATATCATTTGGAGGGTTATCAGTTGGGCAAGGGAAAGGGATGAATGGGTGGAAAGTTGTCAGGATTAAATACAAATTGGTAGGTGCAGAATAGACAGGGGGATGTTAGGAACAGTACAGAAAATGGAGCTGACAAAGAACCTATATGTATGACCTATGGGCATGAAGTAAGGGTGGGGGATTGCCAGAGGGAATGGGGGTACCAGGTAGAGGGGGTAAAGGGGAAAAATTGGGACAACTTGATAGCATAATCAATAAAATAAATTTTTAAAATGTTAAAAAAAGATATTCACAGTTCAAATTCTTCAAATATAGTCCAATTATTTCCAATGTGTGTTGCTATTATTATTTTGGGGGATAATCTTTTTTTATTATTGATACTGTTAGAGATGTCCTCCATCCCCCCACCTTTGCCCACCTCCAGGTGTTAACTACTTTTTATTCTGACTCATATAATAGCTGAATGCCAAAAATCAGTTTGTAATAGCCCTTTCCACAAATTAATGTTCTCCTCTCTCCCTCTTTCTCTCTATCATTCTTATGTTCTAATGCATTTCTTTATTTTCCTGAAGTTAAATATTAATTTCCTTTTAAGTCAGACTTGGACTCTCATTTGCAAATTGTATCTCTATAGAACTGTACAATATAGCATCTCATAATTTTTCTAGATAAGCAAAATAAAGAAAAAAACCACACAAATGTAATTAAAAAACCATGAGACCTTAGGAAAAAATTAAAATCCATATTTTTATTCTATGCCAACTTTTATGTTATGAAGAAGTAGATAAAAAACTTAATGTCAGAATCTGGAACAAGTGTAGATAAGGGCACCTTTACTTATCCTACAGTCTCTAAAACTATGAAGCAGCCAAGGGTTAATGCGAGTCCCACACCACATCCTTGGAGGATGTCCTACATGTATAACCTGTCCTGCACAGAGACCAGCAGTGAAAGGATCAGAGCAGGCCTCACAACAGAATGGGGCTGACTGGTGAGAGCATTGCACTCTGGAAGTAGACCAAGAGCTGTGAGCATCACATTGTATTCCAGCCCCTGTGTAAAAAACATTTAACAGTCACCCAGGTTGAGAAACCTGACACGTACAAGCTGTGTGCCTTACCAGATTCAAATGTCAAGCCTGCATAGAAATGATTCACATAAGAATTTATAAAGAGAAAAATAAAGTGACACAAATATTAACATAGAAGGAAAACATAAATTTTATAAGTATTCATGTTAAAAACTTTAAAGCAATTTCATGAAAATAGAATCTAATATAAGAAGAGATAAACTAAAATTAATAGTTTAAGAATAAACAGCACATGCTCACTGAGAGTAAGCAGCAAAACCACATTTTAAATTTTAATACTAAACAGGAACATGATTAGGAGAAGAGCATATAACAAAGGAAAAAGACAGGAACAGAACAGATATCATTTCAAAATGGATTCCAACAATTAGGAAAATAAACATTTTAAAATGTATTTGAAAAATATAAATCTAAGCAACCACATAGAGAAATTAAAATAGGACCCAGAACTTACAAAACATTAGAAAGTATGAAAGCAAAAAAGAGGAAGAGTGATTAAGAAAAAATAAGAGTAGAACTAAATAATAGAAATTAACAAACCAAAGCTAAAGTGAGAAGGAAAGTACACTAGGCAAATGCAAACTAAAAGAATTTAGGAATAACTACTGAAAAAAATAAGCAGGCAAAAAATAATAATTTCATACTCCCCAAAATGGGACAACCATGACCAATTTTAGCATCTCCAGTACTGTATTGAACACATAAAGGAAAAGCTTTCAGGAGTGAGAAAACAGGATTTTAATAAATGCTTTCAGTCTTTACTAGGTTAAGGTGGTAGAAGTAATTCAGGATAGAAAGGATTTGAAAACTATCCTTATTAGATTAGATTTTAATAGTTACAACTTAAAATCTTTACCCCAAAACCTAGAAAACACTTATTTAAAATTCACAAACCATTTTCATTGAATTATGCACTCACAAATACACAAAAAGTACATAAAGCTCAATGACTTACCCCCTCGTGGCATTTAGCATTAGCAAGCTAAAAGTCAGAGCTTCTCAGTGGCCCAGACACCCACTTCATGGTACCCTGTAGTCTTTATTTCTTCCTTCCTCTCAAGGAGAACAATTAGTATGGCTGCTAATGCTATAGATTATTTTGCTTATTTTTGGACTTTGTCTTACTGGAATCATATAGTAGGTACTCTGTTTTTGTCTAGCTTCTATGAAAACATTGTATAATGAGAATTATAAATGTTGCATAAAACTGTCATTCATTCCATTTCTTTTTTTTAAATTGTTTTTCAAGTACAGTTGCCACCATTTTCCCACCCCCACCTCCCACTCTCAATCTTTTCCCCCTTTGGCTCATGCAAAAAGATGAAACTTGACCACCAACTTACACCATTCGTTCAGTTTCATAGCTGTCACTTACTCTGGTTGATAAGTGACACGAATAATCAAAATTTATTTTTTCATTCTACTATTTGTGCATATATGAATTATTTCATTATTTTTGACCATTATATTAACGTTGTTACAGATACCATTTTACTTCATCTAAGCGCATGCGTGTACCCATTTCTGTGGGCTATACAATTTTAAATTAAATTTTTAAGTTGTACCACAGGTCGACATACAACTTTAGCAGATACTGCTAAATTTTTCTGTAAGTAGGTGTGCCAATGGAAATCTCCATACATTTTAGTGAACAGTTGTCTCCATTGCTCCCATTCTTGTCAGTACTTAACAGTGCCAGTTTTTGATTTGAACCATTCACATAAGTGCATAATACTATCTCATTTAATTTTAATGATTGTACTTTCTTCACAAGTAATTTGAGATTAAATACCTTTCACATGTTTATTTTATCAACATGTGATAAAAGATGTCTGTTTCTGCCTTGTATCATTTTCGATCTTTTAGATATTGATCTTTGAATTTCTTCATATAAATTGTACACAGCCTTAAGTCACTCGGACAATTTACTAATGTCATCTCTTATTCCACTGGGTGCGTTTTTACTCTCTTAACTTTTCATAAAGATATAATCTTAATTTTTATTTACTACGACTGAACAATCATTTCCTTTAAGGTAGGTTATTTTTGTGTTCTGTGGAAGCAATCTACATTTATCCCAATATCAAAAAAGTTTTGTATTTACTTATAGGTATTTTATTCAGAATGTCAAGTGACACACACAACTACTAGCATTTCTACAGGTATTCAATTGAATCTATACATCTATTTACAGAAAATTGAAATTATTTTACATAATGAATCTTATAAACAGTGAACATGATATATCTTCCCATTAATTGGTAAAATTACTTGATATTTTATCATCTTCTTCAGAGAATGGACACATTACTTTTTAATTTATAAATTTTGATATTATTAAAATGACAACATTTTAAATTTTATTTCCATTGTTATAGTGAAGTAGAATAAATATTGAAGTATTAATCTTCTATCCAGAAATCTACCTAAAGTCACATATCAATTTCTATAACTTATCTCTAAATTAATTTGGATTTGCTACATAAACACACACCATCAATAGATAAATATAATGTTATTTCTTTTCTAATTCACACACACATCTTATATTTTTTCTAGTTTAATTGCACTGGATAAAATAAACATTCTCAACTGAAGGTAATTACCCCCACCCTACTCCTATAGGTCATCGGAAATGTCCAAGAACATTTGTCACAGATGGGTGAAGGCAAAGTAATACTGGCACCCAAAGGGTAGAGATGAGGGACAATGCTCAACATTCTCAAAGTACAGAACAGCGCCCCACAGCAAAGACGTGTCTGCTTCCAAATACTCAAAATGCGAGTTGTGAGACTCTATGTAATATTGAAATGAAGTTGAAAAAAAAAAAGTTGAAGCCCTTGTTTTATTCCCATCTCAGAGGAAAATAATGCAATATTTCACCTTTAAATAGGACATTTAGATTGTTTATGAAGTTAACATTTGTAAGATTGAAAAAATTCCTTCTATTTCTAGTTTGCTAAGTTATTCTTAATGGATTTTAAGATTTCTCAAATGCTTTTTATGCAGATATTCTGATAACCACATGATTTTTCTTCTTTATTAACGTATTCAATTAAGCTAATTTTTAAATGTTAAACTGATCTTGCCTTCTTAGAATAATAATTCATCTCAGAGAAACCAGACCATTTTTGCCACTTTGGGAAAAGTTTAATTATAGATGCAATGTATTTAATATTATATATTAAGTATATAAATATATATATGTATTCAGTTGCACTTTCTATTTTTCCAAAATTAGTTTTGGCCAAGAATTGTTTTGGCAACTTAAGCAGATAATCTATATTTTTAATTCATCAGCGTTGAGTTTTTTATAACCTTATGATTTCCTTAATGTAAGATTTATTACCAGAATTCCTTTTTTACTGCTTTTAAATGTTATCAATAACTTAAATTGTTTTAATCACAAAACAAAATGAATTAGAAAAGCGACAACAAAACAGAAATTTTAACAAATTTTTAAGGATAATAGAAAATTCTAGAACAATAATCTGTGTTAGAAGTTCTCTGTGTTAGTAGATGGAACTTAGACCATTGAATCTCCATTTCATACTAAGTTATTTTAATTTAAATAGTAAAAATTCACCACATCAAAAGTCAAGGAAAAAGGATACAACCTTATGCCATAATTCAAAAATTGTTAACAAAATTTAAAAAAACAGTCTGGCTGTTGTGGTTCAGTGGATTGAGTGCTGGCCGGTGAACCAAAGGGTCACCAGTTCCATTCCCAGTCAGGGCTCATGCCTAGATTGCAGGCCAGGTCCCCAGGAGAGGATGCGCAAGAGGCAACCACATGTTGATGTTTCTCTCCCTCTTTTTCTCCCTCCCTTCCCCTCTGTCTAAAAATAAATAAATAAAATCTTTGTAAAAAATTTTAAAAAGCAAAATTCTAGGAGCTAAGTTTTAGTGGAATGCAGCAGTTGTTCGTGTGTAAGAGAGACAGTAATGACAAGGCACAGGGAAATCCCAGTGAACTATTCATTCACCTCTTCCCTCCTCACCTTTGCCGACAAAGTACAGAAGGTAAATTTAAAATTGTACCTGCACCCCAAGTAATATTTTAATTCTCTTCTTAGATGATGGGTGTCAAAGAAAATTCATAAAAATTTCTATAACAAAGCAATGAACATATTTTCCCATTAATTAAAACAAGAGATTTAAAGCACGTGATACTGAGAGTTTGCAATCATATAACATGATGCATAAACATTTTACAAAGTATGATACAAATAACAGAAAAATAAGCCTATATAACTTTCATACTAAAAAGAGTCTAATAAAATATGAATTCAATGAAGCAGAAAGATTTACAAAGCAACAAATTAGAATGCAACATTGTGATTATAAAACTAATTAATAATTGGATACAGCAAGGCCTTGGGTAGATATACTTAAAAATCAATTTATATGCATAGGTGAAAGGCTTGAGGTAATAAGAATGGGCATAGAAAAAATTGCAATTATTTATATAATTACAGAGGTTGTTGACACACATGTTCATATGTACATTGTTTATGTACTATATATTAAATTTGCATATATAAACATTTGTATGTGTGAATAAGTGTGAAGAGATAGAGAGACAGAGACATAATGAAAAAATCAACAGGAAACTCAACATTTTGAACAGAAAATATATTTCGAGGCATAATAGAGTGACATTTCCTTTAAATAGAGAAAGAATAAAGTGTATCAAATTTAAAAGTATAAAGAATAACTTGGCCCTGGCTGGTGTGGCTCAGTAGATTGAGCACTAGCCTGTGAACCACAGGGTTCCCAGTTTGGCAATTCCCAGTCAAGGCACATGACTGGGTTGTGGGCCACGTCCCCAGTAGGGCACATTAGGGGCAACCAGGCAATGATGTTTCTCTCCCTCTCTTTCTCCCTCTCTTCCCCTCCATCTACAAATAAAATAAATAAAATCTTTTTTTAAGAAAAGAATAACTTGTATGCAAGCAGAAAAGAAAAATATAAAACAATTACTTAGGAGACATATCATGTTTGCTTTTCAAATTCAGAAATAAAGAAAATTACTTAGATATTTGATAGAAAGAAAAAAAGGTCAGCTATGGGAAGAAAAAAATAGAGCTTGCTTCATACTTTGGCACAGCAATTCTCTATGCCAAAGAAAATTGAACAATGTCTCCCAGTTTTGAGAAGACAATTTGATCCATGAGTATTATGCTTACTCAAATTGTCATTCAGGGTATAAATCAACAGACAGACATTCTGAAGATGAAATAACTCAGGGAAATACCACCCAAGGGCCCCTATTGAAAAACCACTTGGCAAGTAAGTGAGTTGTATCAAAATATATAACTCAGGAAAGAAGAAACCATGGTTGAAGCTGAGTGTGAAACTAAGATTCATTTTACATCTAGAACTTAAATAGGATAGAAGGTATTATGTTTGCAAACAAAATCTAGATGTGATACATTTTGAAAAATTATTATATATCTGGATTGCAGAAGGAGAGAAAAAGAAAGTATCCAAGAACTAGAGATAAGTTTTTATGAGCAAGTGGTCAATTAACACAAAAAAAGGATCCAGTACTGAGAAGAACAACACAATGATCTCAACCCATTATGTTCTTAATATATTTTTAACTTCACCTAAGATAGTTTAGACAGTAATATATTTTCTTAATAAAATACTATCTAGATTCTTTTAGTTTCATATCTGTATCTTTTTATCCCCTCCCCAAAAGAAAGTGTTAAATGTAAGTGTTAAAATCCATGTATATATAAGATGCTCTTGTTTTTATGTTATTAATTTGGTTTTTATGTGTGCCTGTCTATAGTTCAACATGTAAGTTTGTAGAAATAAGTGCCTGAAATGTTGCTTACTAAATATTAGGAGTGGTTATTATTTGTGGTAAGGTAATAGTGTCTTATTTATTTTTTAATACTTTTTTGTATTGTCTAATTTTTAATAATAAGCATTTACACTTCACAGAAACAATTACCCTTAGGATAATATAACAAATATTTGGTCACAAAGAGAGAATAATATAAAATTACTAATGATATTAAAGAATTTTTTTAAAAAACAGAACTTTACTTTAGGGCAAAACAGAGAGAAGCATATGATTTTATCAGATAAGAAAGTTTAATTGCATAAAAAGTTAATTTTTCTCACTTAACTCATGTAATTAATTAAATGCAATCCCAATTTAATCTGTTTGGAATTTGGGAAATAATCCCCCCCACAAAGAACAGACAAGTGAGAGATCCAATTGATACCAAAAAGGAGAAAACATCTGGCATTATTTTTAAGAAAAAACAAGCAAAAATATAAATAAACAACATTTAAGAAAGTGTAACAGTGGTGTAGTAATAATTAGAAAGGTGGAATAGTACTTAAGTAATTTTTGAAATGTAATTTCTTTAATCAATGAGAAACATTGATTTCATGTTTAGATATATGAGGCTTTTCAAAAATATATAACCAATTTTCTTACAGCTTACAGGCAAAATACCATCAACCCAGACTGAAGAACTAAAATTTTTAAATAAAGTCATTAAAGGACTATTAGAAACTTGCTTGGTTGGTTTAGATATGATTCAAAGTGATCATAAAGACAAATAAATATTCTGTTTTTCAAGAAATATGCCAGACCTGATGCCAGAATGACTTTGAATTCCTTCCTCAGTTTTAAACATACAAAAGAAGAATAATATTGTTGGCACAGGGAAGATATATAACCTTATTCAAAGAGGGAGGTTTACATTTCTAGAATAGAATACAAATACATAGTGTTACATGGAGGCCCTAGACAAGAGCATCGAGGCCTGCAGCATCACTAGTAGAAACAATTGGCAGATTTACTCTTTATGTGTAGGAAAAGCAGAGACATAAAACTGTTATTGATGCAAGGAAAGTTCTTGTGATGTTGAAAGGAAAAGAATTTCCTGAGACCCCCATGGGAGGATGTGGTTCCATAGTAAACCTTATTGATGATGTAAAATTAAGGGAGTTCCCCTCCCGACTTCCCGATATCCCATCTCCATCCATCTCACTATGGAAAAGGTCCAATTTGCTTCAGCGGGGCCAGAATCAAGTCCACTGCAAAGAGTTGCGGCTCCATATTAAAGTACAGTCCAGTCCAGCATCCTGTTAGCTTAGCATGGGTTTCCAACTGCAGTCCACTGCTGTGCTGTGAATATTCAGGCTGCCTTCTGGAGCCTGCATGTGGAGTCCACACAGCCATGGGCCATTTGGTTGCTAGGGCCACATGGCCATGGAGAGAACAGGTGAGTGTAGGTCATCAGGCAAGAGAGAGACAGACAGAGCTTCATTGTTCCCCTGGGATTATATTAGTTTGGGTTTAGAAAAGACCAAAAGCTTCTTCACATTGGCCAATGAACTTCCCAAGTTTTTGTGGGCTTTTGATAGGCCCACCCCCAAGTTACACTGACAGGCCTCTGTGGTCTTGTATCTTCCCTTACACCCAACAATTCCGCACCAGAGTAGGGGAAGGGAGGAGTATTAACCCCCCTGAGAGAGAAATGCTGTAATCTTCTGCAGTGTGAAGCTGCAGCTTCCTGGTGAAGGAAACAGACCTATGCTCCCCAGTTCATTGAGCTCAATGTCAAACTCACGTTGCTTCCTTTTTCTTATTAATAATTACCTAAATACTGACAGTAGCAAAACCTGGGACTAAGAAAGAGCTATGGGTTCTGCAAAATGAAGCCAAAATTTTCTTGAATGCTCTGTGACATAAGAACCAAAGAAATCATTTTGGATAGTATGGGAGATGAACCATTCTCTCTGGTTCTGCCCTCAAGATTTCTGGAACCATGTGAGGATAAGCAAACTACTAGCAAAGAGAAAGTAATCTGTGGGAAGAGAAATAGTCACGCAAAATGAGCTCACAAACAAATACGTCAAAGCACTAGAGGGAGAACTTCATTAGGAAGCACATCCATCAAATTTTACAATTAAAACATAAATCCAATACTGATGAAATGTAAACAATATAAAAATCCTTCTTTGAGATAATTATTTGTTAGAGAGATAAAAATTAAAAAAACAAAATAATTAAATACAGGTTAATAGTTAAATATAAAATAATTAAACATGTATTAAGAAGCTGAATATAAAAAAGACTAGTCCTAAAAGTACAAAAATGTAATTATTAAAATTATTATAATATTGAACATATAGGATGTATTCCACACTCAACAAAGCTATAGAAAGAATAAATTAATTGGAAAAATATGCCTAAAGATTGTATAGTTAAAGGCAGCATAAACAAAAAAATAAGTAAATGCATGAAAAAAACTGAGACTAGAGATGTAAAAGTCCAACACAAAGCAAATTGTAGAAAAGTAATATTTGAAGAGATAACAAGATTTTTCAGGATGGATGAGAAAAATATTATGATAATGTTTTTATCATAAATATTCCATCATATGGACTCTCTCACTCAGTCTAGAATATGCCCATGATGTATTTATATTCCAAGACAAGAGTCATCTTTAGGATACTCTTCCTATTGGTCTCATAATAAAAATGACAATGAACACTGTAAGTCCTTCAATGAAGACAAAGTAGTCAGTAAACCTATAAAAATTGTGTCCAGCATCACTAGTAAGCAGAGAAACAAAAATTAACATATAAGTGAACCAGTTTTACTATGAGCAATTGCACTGATACTTCAGGAAGAACCTATAACTGTGGTGGAGATCTAAGATCAGAAAAGAAGATTTAGTATGGATAAGCATTTGCTCTTTCCCCTAATTCTCCATTACCATAATTAAAACCAGAAAAAAAATAGGTCTATTTCCTGGGGAGGAGTATTTATTATGAATGACATCAGCAAGAGATTAAGGACTAAATTTTCTGGAACACCTATTACTAGGGGAAGGAGAGAGGCTAGGAAAAAACACATTGTTGACAAATGTGTTGGAGACACATTTGGAGGAGAAAATGAAGGAGAAAAAATGAAAATATAATAACAAAATTTCTAGCAAAAAATGTAGTGATAAATTAATATCAATATTCCCAGATGACAGTGAAGATGAACTTTGAGGAAATGTCATTAAATGTGAAAACTTTCTAGTTGGAAACTTCAAAGAGGAGTTTTCCCAGTTTCTTGGATGTAACATCAAAGTCAAGAAATCTGCAATCATTTAATGAAGAAGAAATAATGTATTGTAGTAATTTCACTCATTTAAGACATTTAACCAGGTTGTGAGTTGTTTGGGAACATAGGTTAATTTATCACCTATAAATTCTCAGTCCTCTTCATTTTACAGCAGCATATAGCAAGCCTCAATAATACTTTATGAATGAAAAACTATACTCTTTCCTTATCCTTACAACCTATTTGTCAACCTTCTCTGAAGGGCTTTCAGCCCAACCATTGCTCTGTACACAGCTTTTGCCAAGGCATCCAGTGACTTTCAAGTCACTAAATCCATGTATTTTTTCCATCTTTATCTTGACCTTTTTAGCAGCGGGCCAACATTTGAACACTCTTTACATGAAACAAGTTGATGTTTGGCTTTCAAGATTCAACACTCATATTTTCCTTCTTCTGGGCACTCTTGTTTCCTTCACATGCCCACCCGTCTCTTCCAAACTTAAATTCAGAATTCCTTAAGATCTTAGGTTTAAACACAACTGATTTGGAAATTTATATCTATAGTGCAAACTTTTTTCTGAGCTCCAGACTTATATATCAACCATTTATTTATCTCTTTTTCAGATTATTTAAAGGAACTTCAGAAACATCTTTAAACCTGGAGCTTTGTCTCCGCACGAAGTGTTTCTCTTTCAGAGGTCCTCATCCTGCCAAACAGTTCAACCATGCATTTGAAGAAGACAACTAGATGCATCCCTGGCACCTCCCTCTCCATCACTGCCCACATAATCCATTCTTTAGGTCTTTTTTTTACCTCCTATACATCTTTACTACTTCTGCTTCACTCCAACTTCATCAGTTCTGTCTAGGTCCAAGCTAATACCATCTCTTAACTTTGAGTGCAGTATTGAACCTCCTAATTGTTTTGCTTTTATACTACCTTCCAAACTCTCCAATCCATTCTTCATATTATAATCACCATAATTTTTTTCTCAAAATAGACGTTTAGTCACCTTATCTACATATAATGTTTCAATGGCTTCCATTAATCTTATGTTAATAATTAACAAAAATTAATGGGGTTTTAAGAGACCTAAATGAATTCACCCCTGTTTCCCCTTGTGGTTTCTCTCTCTTACAACCTCATCTGCTTTCTGTCCATTCTTTAAATTCTCCATACTAGGCCACATATGTTCATGTATGAAAGAGGCCTTTCCGATAAGATTTTCAATTATTTACTCAATCATTAAGGTATACTTTCCTTGACCTCACACCTCAATTTTCAATTCTTGTTTTATGTGTGCTTGTAGTATCAAACTCTTGTTTGAGGTGAGCACCACTGTAATATGGCATTGGTTTATGTAAGTATTTAATTAATCTGGTTGTTCAGTTAGACTGCAAACCCTATGAGGGCAGAAGCAGCGTTTATATTTGCTCATCACTATATCTCTAGTACCTAGAACAAAATATTCATTAAATGAACATGAAATTTGCTAAATTAAATAAAGGTTTATTTAAATAAGTTGCCAGACATGTGAGGGATCAATCAATATGTGAAAAACATACACAAAGTGGAAGAAAGGCAAAGGGATGCCATGATATGGAGATGAAAAAAGGACAGAGATAAGGAGTGCAGGAGGGAGGTCTGGACCAGCCACAGAAGGGAAGCACAATGCCTGGCACTATGCATTAATGAAATTGCCTTTTTGAAAATTGAATAAGTATTAGCATTGGTGACTAGAATTTTTTTCTTTGGAGATAAAATAAAAGAATAATTATAAAGACAATTTCTAGTTTGAAGTTCAACAAATTCCCTTAACATGATTGTCCTTAGAAGTAGGAAGTCATCTGCTGTCTGGGTTGCAGATCCATACTTCTGCTTGAGGTCAAAATTCTCTCCCTGCAGCTACTTGCATGGCAGATTGCTAGCACCTTATTAAATGTTCTACAAGGAGCACTGTAAGAGATTTCTTGTTCTGGGCTCTTAGCAAAACGTTCTACTTTCCTGAATGAAGCACCTCATCTCATTTAGCACATTCCAGCTTCTCCCTGTTCTTTTTTAAAAGATTTTATTTATTCATTTTTAGAGAGAGGGAAGGGAGGGAGAGAAACATCGGTGTAAGAGAGAAACATCAATCAGTTGCCTCTTGTATGTGCCCTGACCAGTGACCAAACCCACAACCTAGGCATACGCACTGACCAGGAATAGAACAAGCTACCCCTTGCTCTGTGGGATGACACCGAGCCAACTAAGCCTTTCTCTACTCTTATTTCCTAACTCATATTACATCAAACAATTTTACAGTTCTGGCATCCCAACTTGATTATCAGGGACTCTTATTCTCCCATTTATAGATTGTCGTCATCTCACTATATCCACCCATCACATTTGCACGTTATTCTTTCTCTCAACCATTAACAAACCCAATAGCTATTCTGCACCTTGTTTATAGTACAATTTCTTTAGTCTCATCCGGACTCGACATGTCTCTTAATCTAAAATGACTCCAGGGAAGGAAAATTTTATGTCCTTCAAGTCCACATTCTCTTGGCAAATTAATAGAGCTAGGACAGGATATATATGCTGCCCTTCTTGATACTAAGTGACTTGTAGAAGTAGCACACACCTCTGGCTATTTCATAGGCAGCATTTCTTAGGGTTAAAGTCACATTAAAATTTCAAATTTTCCCATATTAACATAAATTGAAAATAAAAACAACATATGATGAAAAAAGTAATTGGAAAGCATCTTTTCCTTCATGTCAATACAATTTCCCTATTTTTTCCTGTGAATATTCTCACATACGGGTCTCTAGCAATATAATGCCTCAAGAGAGAAAATACCCACAAGTGTTTATACTGATTGCCAGAAGCCATGACAATGAAGAGAGTGGAACATCACATCATTAATCCTAACTACACAGATTCCAGCCTGAAATGCCGATGCAATTCTTTACAGCTCACAGAAGGAAATATTCATATTGTAAAACTTTCCTAATGGGATTCCCATTAATGCAGGATTGAGATTTTGCCTCTGTTCATCAGATTATAATGAATTTCTAGCTTTCTGGTAATATACAAGTTTTATTACCTCCAAAAATAGTTTATAATGTTAACAATTTTTAAAAATCTATTCCATGTATATTGACTGTGTCTCCCAGTTTGCCTAAGACAATACCAGTTTAAGATTCTTATTTCTGTGAAATTATTAGTGGTCTCTTCTACTGTCAAATGTGGCATGATAAATTGTGTGGTCATCTAATTATACAGCTTTGATGACTAGTGGTATATATTCCAAAACAACTTGCAGAAATAGTACTCCATGAACAATATGTTGAAAAGTATAATGTTTACCTATCTGAAGGCATACAATGTGTTTGTCTATTCAAAGAGCACTTTTTCAAAGTAAAAAAAATCTCTCAGCAGAGGCCCTGGGTATGCATATTTAGAATCCATGATTAGATTCCTTTGAAAATGTCACATTGGTTATTACCGTCGCACTGTGCAAATTGCATTCATCTCCCTAGTGGTCATGAAACAAGAGGAACAATAGTTTATCATCCACTTCACAAATAGATATGGTACCCAGCTAATAATTTCCCAGGGAATCTTCTGGCATACTTTGTGTGGAAAAGACAGACACATGTCAACCCTTGTCACCTCTCTTGTGTTTGAGTACAAAGTATAGCCAACCAAATCTTTGTTTTTTATGAGATAAATAAATATAATATTACAGTAGTGGGTTAATGGAGAGACATTTAATTTCTGATTTTCTAGACAAAACTGTATCTGTAGCAAATCCTAGCA
Organism: Anoura caudifer; assembly: GCA_004027475.1. Lineage (NCBI taxonomy): Eukaryota > Metazoa > Chordata > Mammalia > Chiroptera > Phyllostomidae > Anoura > Anoura caudifer. The sequence continues at coordinate 41,446 of PVKU01003520.1, read as the reverse complement.
TGATGGTATTCAAATAGTATGTTAATGGCTTGAAACATCTGCAATACTGCGACTAGTTCTGAAAACCCTGCTGGTTTTGAACACTGATGGTGAAACAGCATGTAAGCTGTAGGGAGAACTGCTCTTTGACAAATATCACCTCCCCTTCTTAACAGTTTATTCTCTCCCCTTTCAAAATACCCACGCTGTTCACCAAGCATTGTTAGAAAGGAAATTCTAACTCCTCTCAGAATGTGCCAACCTATCAATAATCTAATTTGAACTTGCTACCCTATAAGGCTTTAAAAAATTCTAACATAAGAAAGAAAAGTTGAGAGTAACCCCAAGATTTAAAAAGAAAAGTATCTAATAGACTTTTGTGATTGATTAATCACTGCACAGTGAGTTAATATTTTAAATCAAGTTCTTCTCTGATAGGAAATTAACTATACTTACATAGGTTGGTAGTGGAAGAGAAATCACACTTAGATAAGCATAGAGAATTGTGAAAACTATAAATAGAATATGCTACATTTATTTATTTGATATAAAAGTATGGCTTATTTACAAAACTCTAAATGAATTCTGAACTGAATGGTCTATAAACTAGAAGATGACATGTAGTTTATTACATTTATAATCTAATGATTAGGGCAACATAAAAGGAAAAGAAAAAAGAAAACACAAGACAGGCAATGAGATCATATAAAGAATCATTTGGATATTTTAAATAATTTCAAATTATTTCCTGGGAATTTAAAGAATCTGAATAAAATGCTTGTGCAATGGAGACATGCCAGAGAATTGGAAACACCCAAATGTGCCTGGTTTTGCAACTGCTGCAAAGGATCTGTGCTGGAACTTGCCAAAAAATACTTGATTTAACTCCTGGCAAGACTCTACATTGAACTACTGCACGTGTACAAAATTAGAAAAACAAAAGCAAATGTCAAGGATGGCCTGAGGTTTTCTCTCTCTCATGGTTTCAAAACTAACTTGAAGCCACACAAAATAAAAGTAGGTTGCTGAACAAATTTATGCTTTTATTTATAAGGTGCCTCTTCAGTCCACACAGAGTTGAAATTGCATCTCACTTTCCACATACCCTTAACCATTGCCTTGTGCTATGGAGCTGTTTCTGGGGAAGACAGAGAGGAGGCGGGGAGAGATGCAATAATATGCCAAGCCCAGAACCATTCCATCTTATATATGTGGTTTTCACCTTGTCTCTTTCACAGGATGCATCTTTTGCAAAACAAATGGAAGGCACTGTTTCCAAGAATTCATTAAAAAACCCTCAGGGCCTTCCTCCCTGAGTGTCAGTTTTCTCAGTAACCAGTCACAGCCTGGCTATTAAATGTTAGGTGGGCATGGTGAGATAAGATGGCCACCAGGGGCTGAAGCCGTCGAAAAACTGGCTGACGTCAGACCAAGATGACTGGAGCAGCAGGGGGAAAATCCGTGGCAACTCGAGCCTAAAGAGGACTGGCCAATGAATCGTCGACCGCATGTATAAAATTCTTTCCCCTCTTAGGCTCCGGCGCGGCTTCCTCGGCCCCCAACCTGTGGAGCAGAGAACCTCGCCCAGGTGTGCAACCCCCAGTAAAGCTCTGTATTGCCCCATTTTGTGGCTGGTTGGCAGTATTTCCTCAGCGGAATACTAATAACCTTACAATAATTACCCAGTAAATTCCTGATACACTTTCTTCTCATTACCTAACACCAGCTGCGTGCTTACCAGCAATCCAACTTGTCCCTTTGGGCCAAGACTTTCCATCCTCCTTTTGGTACCAGAGGTTTTGAAATGCATGCTAATGGCTTCCTTGTTGTCCTCATCCTCAAACCCAGCTTCACCATTATGTGTCATGCTTTGGAGGACTTAGAAAATGTGTTCCCTCTGGTAGTCCAGTGCTTGAATTTCCAAAGAAGTTTCCTGTGTTGGCCAGTTATACTGAACCCTCCTGTTTTTGAAGCAACTAAAACCAAATAGAGATTCTAATTTCTTTTCACTATTCTCTCATTCTCTCTAATTCTCTCTCTCCCCACCTCTCACTCTCTCCCTCCCTCTCTGTCTCTCTCTTTCTCTGAGTCTGAAGAAAGAAACCTTTTCCCCAAAGTGTCCATTCAACAAGCAGATACTGACCACTTATACTGTTCCAGACCTTTTACTCTGATCTTGTAGCAACATCAGTTTGCCCTGTGTTGAGATGGCCACCAACATGAAGGTGTAAAGAACCCCAAGGCAAAGATATTACCTGGGAAGTCAATGCAAATTTTTTCTGTGATTATGCCAAAAGTCAAAATAATGATAAAAATCTGTGAGCTTAATTATGTCATGAAAAGTATTCGATGGTTATCTGGCATCTTTGAATGATACAGTTATGAGAATTCAGGGCATATAACAAAGATGAAGCTGTTATGAGTAAGGAGGAACTCAGAGCTAGAAACTAGTTGTACAGAATTAAGAGTGAAAACAAGGTATCCAAGTAGCAACACAAAGTGTACAGAATGAAGAAACTTTATGAAAGTTACGTGAGTCATAAGGATGGCAGGGTTTGACTCTCTCATGGGTCCTACTCTTTCTGTAGTCTTTATTATTACATTTCTAAATTTCCCTGAATATTTGCCCTTTTTGTATCCTTATGTATCCTTACAACTAGAACTTTACTGAAGCAATAACTTCCACAATTATTGAACAACCAAAATGAATCATATAGGAGCTGTGTGTTTTACACTCATTATTTATTCTAAATTTACAATTTAAAGTAAATATTGTCACCCTCACTTTTAATAGTGGGAAACTGAGGGTCTGACTGACTAGAAATAGTGTACTGCTGAAATAGCGGTATTTTGCTATACATTAATTTTCATTTCTTCTTTACTAATTACCAGTTCATTTCAATTTTGGTTAAGGTACAAAATCATCTTTAAACTTCTGTAGGTCGTATTCAGAAAAGGGAGAGTAACAAGACCTTTTAGTTTTATTTTTGATTCCTTTATGCAAAAAAGAAAAAAGAAAAAAATTCTTATTTCTGAAGTGAATTGATTTCCAGGAAAGCAAAGGGATTCTATTCTATGTCTTTGAGCAGAAGAATTCTGGAACTTGTTTAAAATTCATAACCCTACAGCTGGTGAAGTCCCTGATAGGTGTAACATATGTGATATGAGGGACTTGTTTCCTAGATGTAGTCCCTTTTGATCAAGCTTAGTTCAGAGGGAATAGAATCCCTGTCCCTTTATGAGTTGGTCAGCTCTGGGAAAGTCTCTAAACTAGGAAAAACCCCTTCAAAAATCATGGCAATGCACCACAGATTGGATAATTAAGGGATCAATTTTGAGAGTGATAAACACTAGGAAGCTGATTAGACTTCAGTTTCCTGTGTAAATTACTAGCATGAACATTTTTTTGAATCAGAAAATCCCTGGAAAAATTGAGGAGGAGTAGCTCAAAGGTAAGGCTCTGTAAAGAATGTCAGTGAACTAAATGGTTAATTAGAAAAATGGAAGAGTTTTAGTGGAATTCTTCTCCTAACTCCAATTTGTATAATAGTGCATATTGATTTTGCAAATAATTTTTTTAGTATGCAGCTAATAAATACTAAAGCTAGGATTCAGTTCTACAATCTCATGGTTTCCAAATCTTAACATTCATATCATGCTGTATTATCCCTCATTAATTTAAAAGTCATGGAAGTATTTTGATACAAATATATATGTAAAATTACACATTATCACTCATTTAGTTTGATGAAATTTTCAATTGGTTCTTACTATATTTTATCTCTATTCTTTTTTCTACCCTTTATTTATATTTTGCCTATCAAAATGCATGAATCATAATTGCTCTTTCCTAAGCATGTTAAAAATGTAAACCTAATAGTCTTTTAGAGTCAGTAAGTTCATGGAAAAAAACATAAAAATGCGTATTGATTCCATTTACTTTTCTAGCTTTTTATCTTCTAATAAAATATCAGATTGCTGGTAAATAAACATGAGTGAATTCTTTTGTATTAAATATGCTCATATATCACCCTTACATAATATTTTGAAATTATCTAGTTTAACAAAAAAAATAGAGTTGATACAGTTCCAAAAGGTAGAGCATGAGTTGAAATGGTAGCTGGGATGGGGTGGAGTTAGAGAGAGACAGCTAATGACCTCATAGTCCCATTTTTCCAAAACTTGAAACTTCTTTTTGGAGCTCATCCTGATGAAGAAATAATCATAATAATCATCCCATTTTGTTGATTTGACCAATGAAATGTGAGAGGGAGTGGCATGTGACACTCTCCTGCACAAGCTTTAAGGACTATTGTTTAATCCACTATTGCACTTGTGTGTATCCAAGATAAGGGTTGCTCCACTGCTCCACTACTCTGGGCTCTGGATTAAAGAGCTAAATGGCCTCAATATGGAAAAGTAGCACAAGTAAGAAACAAATGATTACTGTGAAGCCACTGAGATTTGTGGTGTCATTTACTACTGAAATCTGATTTGGCTAAATGGATTACATAAAAAGTAATACCCAAAATGAAATGCTGCTCTAACAAACAAACGAGCAAAACAAAATATTGGCCTTAGAGTATCAGATAGTAGGTGGTGAGGAAATTATTAATGAAGGCTGGAAAGATGATGACATGTTTCCAGTGGCAAAACAATTAGTAAAACTATCATCTGCTGTATCTTAGAAAGCAGATGATGTATCTAATATGTGTTTTGGCTTTGGCTGTAGAAGTGGGGAAATAGGATATGAATAGATTCAGTGGGCTGTATTTGACAAGGCATTACAAAATTAAATAAGTTCAAGAAAGACTTGAACAGATTGCAAACACATTTGGAGGACAATTGAGAAATTCCAGGAAATGTGAGGTAGAAGATGAAACTGGTGTCATTTCCAAAAATTAAAAGATATAACCAAGAAGGACTTTGAAAAACAGCAGCTGATTAAAACTCAGTCTCCTTGTAACTCAAAAAAAAAATGGAGGAAGAAAGAAATGAAGAGAGAAAGAAAATCTATGGGCATCTTGGCACCCAGTAAACCATTTGAATTAAATTCAAATAACTCAAGAAAGTAAAAGTATAGGTATCCTTAAAAAAAATGATAGACTCAAATCACCAGCAAAATGTATTAAAGGAGAGAGAAAGAGGCTTGCTTTATTAAAAATGTGGGTTTTGGCTATTTATTTGCATATAGTTTATTGTAATCTAATATGTATAAAAAGCTGACTCAAGTTCTGAAGAGAACTGTGTGGTCAGAAGAACCATTGACTAAAAGATACAGTAACTAGTTAACTCACAAAATGACTGCCGCATTGTCAAACTTGTACTGGTGAAAGCAGGTGGAGAAATCTGCTCAGCAACCAAGGAAGACTATTTTCTAATTTCCCTTCAGACATAACTATGAAAGCAAATAGAAATAAAGGAACTAACAGTGAGCAAAAACCAGAGCCAGGGGAACAATTGGTGAGAGGCCACTGCCAAGCCTGAGCAGAACCCAAGCCTAGCCAAGAGGGCCTACTCTCTTTCCTTTCTTGGTGGCCACTTTAATCCAATTTGGAGCTAGGACTAGGATCCGCCCTCTGGAGGCCCTTAGGTGTGACTGCAAGTCTGGTTTGTCTGGATAAACTTGATTTGCACCAGGTGTTCAAGCATAATTATTAATAATATCCCTTTTACTGTGATGATACATTACACAGTGCCCCTATTCTGAGTTGAGGCTAACCTATTTAAACTTTTTTACTCCCAATTCCAAATAAAGAAATACAATTTACTTCTATAAGGTTCTAGAGAGTGAAACAAATGCAACTTTACAAAAAAAAAAAAAGAGGTCAATATCAATAATAAATTATGAGTGCTAAATTGTTTCCCATTTTTAGGACATAACACTGAAAAGTTTCCATACATGACAAAAAGATATATGGGACTTTCTCTGCCTTAGAGGGACTCCCACACTGAGTTCAATTGTGATGTCTCTGCATTAGTGGTCTTTATTGCTAGAGCAAATGAAAATGCAGTCTGAGGGGAGTGAAAAACTTGGAAAATCCCACACTGCTAGTAAATTAGGTCTTTTAAGAAAGGAACATCCCGGCCAGCTTGGATAAATCAATGTGACTCTAAGGAACAGCACTGAAAGGTAAGTGCACTTTCTGGGTTACACCTTTGTTCTCTTTCTTTTTCAGCTATTTGACTCCCGGTGAAGAAAATTTCTTTTGACTTTTTTTTCTTTCATGATCTACAAGTCACTACAAAATGGACTTAACTCACTGGAGTTTTAATTACAAAGCAACACAGTTGCTCCACAGAATGGCAACACCGCGTTACTGAACTAACTGGGCTCAGATGCGGCTGGAATCCTGTATTCCCTTTGCTTTATAAAGATGAGAAACTGACCAGAGGCCCTACCAGCAAGGCTGCTTTCAGATAAAAGGTAATTAAACCCTACAAACAAAGGCAGTGATTTGAGTTCTTACAGAACCAGACTAGTTAAAATAGGGGGAACAGCATAATGACAGACACAAAAGCCAAATGAGTCACTGATGGAATTTTCAAATATTTCTTTTCCTTCTCATTATTTCTCCAAGTAAATAATTAGTTACTCTACTCTTTTCCTTGTCCAAATGAAAGAATAGCTCAAAATTAGAAAAATAATGTACCTGCTAACATATGTGAGGAACAGAAAACCAGGCCTTGGAGATTCAAACTGTTCATCCTGTTTAGGACAGCCAACTTCCCCAGTTTACCCAAGAACTGTCCCCTTGTCACCTGGTGAGTCCTGTGTCCCAGGAATAGTTGGTGGGGATGGGGGGGGCATATTCTTTAGCTCAGAACTTCATGAACAGTATAGATATCTAATCTGAATTATTTAAAACACAAAATGAAATCAGAAACATGTATCATGATACACTCAGTTTAAGCATAAATATATACATAAATATATCTAACAAAATTTGATTGTTAAATAAAGTCCTAATGTTCATAACTACTTCCTAGTCACTCACTTAAAAAACTAGAATGCGTCACTATTGCAAAGAATTTTTTTTTCATTTTTGTTCCGTGACTATTCCTTTGCTTCCTTCCAAGTTCTGCTGTCTTCTCCCTGCGTCTCACATTGCTTTCTTCTCAGATGCTTTGTGCTTTTCTCTTTCTGTTTATGAGGCACATTGGCTTCCTGCCTGTCTGCCTCCTCTCAAAGTCTCATACTCTATGATTCTGATCATACCATAGGGGAAAAATATATGGTTTATAATATTTTGAGAAGCAAGTAAATTCCTGATTGGCATCCAAATTAAAAACTCATTTTGTCCATTGGCCAGGGTCATGGAAACCATTGTAAGTTCTACAGGACTTGTGTGATAGTGTTATACACAACTTTGGACTCGACAATTTTAGATCGAGCTCTTCTTAATGATTTCCTCAGCGTCATGTAAGACACATGTGCTAGCCTTTAAATGTGTGTTGTTTGTTAAAACATCCATGTATACGTATTCATCTTCGTGTTTTCTTTTTAAATCAGTTTTTATAGTATATGTTTCAGTGGTTATTCAAATTTTTAGATATATTTTATAATTTTCAATTGCTTTCTGTCAAAGTAACTTTGCCTTTTTCTCTTTAAGAAAAAACAGCCATTTTGCACAATAAAATTCTCATGTTCCCTACTAATCAAGCATGCAGAGCACTTTATATTTTTATCTTAAACTGGCTTCATCAAGATAAAACCCTGTACCAGATGCACAGTCCCTCATTATCAATAAATATTAATCATTTGGGTATTCTATAATTAATGGGAATTAAAAATTTTATTTTATCAAAGATAATTTTAAATAAAGATTATATCTAACTTTTTTTGTTTGTTCTATGTCTTGCTGATTTCTCATGATGAATATCTGTATCATGTTATAAGATTTTAATTGGGTTTTAAATGATATTTGCATGAAAAAGTAGCTTTGTGATAGTAGTTTAAAGTGGAAAATGGGATACATATAGAAATAAGCAATTTTAATAGAGAAATTTGGTGTCAGGCATAAAAGTTTCAAAATAAAGTCAGTGTTCTGTGTAGCTAATGCTGTATTTTGCCATGTGTAATTTACACATTTTTGCTCATATTTTTGAGGGAAAAATAAGGATGTGCATTATATGTGGGTAGTATTAATTCCATATCTATATAAATGTTTTTAATTATTTTATTTATGCTTACACATTAAAAGTGTAATTCTAGAAAGTAATAATGATATCTGTATGCAAAATAATACCCTGGAATACAATAATTGGTTTTGCTCCTAAATATAAGTAAATAATTGAATTACAAATTTAAAACGAAAGATTTTTTTCCTGAAAGTTTGGGCCAAAAATGTGAGTGTGGATTATACATGGCAAAATATGGCAGTCATTTAAATAAAAAAACATAAACATAAAAAACCAAACTGATTAGCAAGAAAAATAATAGCAAACTCTCTACTTAACTCTCTCTATATATCATTATGAACAAAATAAACTAACAAAGTAGAGACAAACTCATGGAACAGACTGACAGCTGTCAGAGGGGAGGAGGTTCAGGGCTGTGTGAGAAGGCTGAAGGGACTAAGCAAAGAAAAAAAAGAGACTCATGGACACAGAGAAGAGTGTGGTGATTGCCAGAGGGAAAAAAAGAGGGGTGGCAGAAAGTAGAAGAGAGTGAAAGGAAGATAAATGATGATGGAAAGAGACTTGACTTGGGGCGGTGAACATACAATACAATATACAGATGATGTAGTATAGAGTTGAATGCCAGATACCTATAAAATTTTATTTAAAAACTATCATCCCAATAAATTCAATGAGAAATACTTTTTAAAAAATATAGAGAGAGGCTGGGGTATAGATGGAGTATTTCTGTGTAGTTTGGAAAGATTTTACCAAATGTAGGAAAACTTTCTTTAAAACAAACAAACAACCAAACTTTGTTGCAAATATCCTACACATGAAATAGAGAGCACACACTCTGATCTGCATCAACCAATGATCTGTTTGTCTTGCCCATACACAGACCAACATGTTCAGCTTTTGTGTTCCAAGGGTATACTGGTCAACTTAAAAAAATATGAAACAAAGTAAAAAGATGGCAATAATGTTTCCCAGGTTAAATTGCCATCCTGTATGGCTTCTTTTGTTTATGACTGAAGATCTCTAAGGCTCCTCAAGTGAACAGTCCACAGAACATAGAGCTGATCTGCTACATGTTGGAGCTGACTTTGCCAGTCTAAAGGAATTACAAAAACAGAGAAGACATCAATACATGAGATTTATCCTCTCAACAAAGTTTTTAAGTGTACGGTATTGTTAACTATAAGCATAATGCTGTAGATTTCTAGAACACTTTCATCTTGCATAACTGAACTTTGTACCCATTTAACGGCATATCATTTTAACAACTAAGACGTCAAAAGGCCTTTCAAACCTTGCTACTCAAAATGTGATCCTTAACCCAGCAGTTGGAGGCCCAAGCTGAGACCTTATAAAAAGACAGGATCTCAGCCCCACCCTCACACCTGCTGAATTGGAATGACCTGTCATGTGAACAAGATCCCCATTTCAAGGTACATTGAAGTTTGAAAACCCTGTCTTTGAAAAACTGCTCTACTTTATGCCTCTCAGGCAACACACCCTACAGAGAGTAAAGATTTCTTCTGCTGTGGGATAATATGATGAAATTTGTAAAAACCAATGTCTAAGTCTTTAAATCTGTGATTTGGGGTTACTATTCTTGTCGTTGAGTCATTCTGAAATTGAAACACAAACATTGCCTATAAAAGAAGAATTTTTTTTTCTTCCAGAAAACCTCCAAGTTGTTTCCTCCTAATGAGCCTGCATGTTTGTGTAGATAATTCTGTTTCTGTGGATTTACCTGAAGAGTGCTCTGATGGTGAGTGTTTCAAAATGTGTTGGTACTACCCAGTGTGGTCATGCACTTCTGCTTGTTTATTTTCAATATTTTTATTGCTTTTGGATCTGCAGTTGTATATATTGTTCGTTCTGCAATACTAAACAATCCGATGGGCAATTCTAAAAGCATCATTCACAGCAAATAACTGCCTTGGTCCCATTTGAGAAAAATACCATAAATGTGCTCTTTTATTCCCTCAAAGAAATAGAAGATAGGAAATACCATTGAAAGTCATTTTCTTCAGGAATCATTTATATGCAGATTTAGGGAGCTTTTTGGCAGAGAAAACTAGTTAGATATGAATGTCACCAGGCCATTCTCTGAAGTCAACAAGTATGGAAGTATGACCAGGCAAATATTTTCCCCTCTTAACTTTGCATCAAGCTTATGTGATGTCTCAATTCCCCTGACAGTTCTTGGATTTGTGACTGTAGACAAAAATATAACAAAACTAGGTATAAATTCTGAAAAAAAGTATAACTTAAAATATGCTTTTTTCCCACTTATCTTTTTTACTTTTTCCCTAAATCTAGTTTTAATATTCTATTTCCTAAGTGATATTGGGCAATACAATGAGGAAATTCTGAAAAATTAGGGTGCGTTATTAGCCTACCATATTCACCACAATTATGCTTTATTATTAGACATTTTGCTAATCTTTTTATTTAAAAAAAGGTTCCCTAAAATTACTGCTCAAAGGAGGACTATTCAGGTTTAATCATATTTTCTAAACTGAAAATTGAACATGAAAATGAGTAAGAGGAGTCTGTTTCTGCCTTTGTTTAGTAGGGAGAAGCTGAACCAGGAGAGTCAGTGCTTTCTGAGGACAGACACCAAGTGGAAATGATCCGTGTATTATATCTCCCATTATCTAGGTAGGCTGAGCCTGCAGCAAGCCCAGCCCACTGTCTAATCCTTTTAGACAGCTAAATTGCTGGAAACTTTTCAAGATAGCCTCATGATCCTATTCTCATACTTCTAAAAGTAGGAAATAAGTTGTAGTGTTAAGAAAATCAGAAACTAATAATAGTTATGTCGACCTAGGATAAGAGTCTTCCAATGTTAAAATAAGAAGGAAATGTAAAATATAAATGTCAAGATAATCATACTAATTTAATGAGCAAAACTTAAGTAGCATCATTGCAATGCAGATCAAACTTAGCATTTAGACATTTTATATAATCTCTCAAAATTACTGGCATGCTCCAATTTTAAGTAAAGATGATGCTAATCTGTGTCTAAGAGTACTCTAAAATAGGGTCTGGAATTAGGGCAGTGACTTCTCTCTTTCCCGTTCCAGATGCAACTATTCCAGATGCAAGCATTGTACATGAATGTTCATCCCTTACAATGTTTAAAAAAAAAAAAGGCATATATGCATGTAGTATCCACAGTGAGGGCTTTCTTGTGTTTTTAATAAAAGAATTAAACTTTGCAGAAAGTGAAAGGAAAAGTTGTTCTTTAAAAAAATAAAATATCACAGTATAGGTAATACCTGTGGGGATTCAACAGAACTTGAAAGACTACTTTTAAGTATTCTTGATCTAAATGATCTAAGGGGATTGTGAGAATTAATGACTAGTAGGTTGTAGGCTAGGTCAACACAGAACGTCTCTACCCTATTACCCCAGAAAGTTTTTATTGCAGAAGCACTTTCTTATCTCACTGTCTGGGGTTTATTCAGTTGGATATTTGCATTTCAAATGGTCATTTAAATATGACAGTTTATGGAACTCTAATGGAATTACAGAAATAAAGGCATTTCTTTTTCAAAATATGCCAGAAATCCTTCCATTAGAGAAATTAATTTGAAATGTAAATTATACAGGAAAGAAGGGGAAGGGACTAGTCAAGGAACATGTATGAATGACCCATGGACATAGACAACAGGGTGGGGATGTACTGTGGGAGTCAGGGGTGGGCTGGACCTAGGAGAGTAATGGGAGAATATTGAGACAATTGTAATAATAGAAGAACAATAAAACAGAAATGTAAACTATATAATTTCATTATATATTAATAGAGCTTCTGTTTTGTGTAAAATATAATATTAGTCTCTGGAGGAAGGGAAACGAAGTGGAAGGCTTGGCCATTGCTGCTCTGCATGTTAACATCAGTTAATCAGTGAAAAAGAAGAGCAAACATTATTTTTAGTAAGATTACAAACAATAAATCATAACAAATTTATAATACTAGATATATCTCATCACTACCTGTGAAATAAAAAGAACCAATAGTATCATGAAGCCACATATTTTTAATAGGAAATTATGTAGTATACATACAAAGATGCAATATTTTGGATGAGAAAAGGAAGCCAGCCTTGACTCTCTTCAATTAGTCAGCAAATTTGCTTTCTAAAGGACCAAATTGCAGACTTTGGTTTTGTGGGTCAGTCAGTTTCTGTAATAACTACTCAGCATTACCACTGGCGTGCAAATGCAGCCATAGACAACAGGTAAATATTAAGGAATGTAGCTGTGTTCCCACGCAACCACACTTACAAAAATAGGCAGTGGGCTGAATCTGACCCACTGGCAATAGTTAGCAAACCCCTCTCTACACAAGGTTAAAATTACCTCTTGAAAGACTGTACTTACAGGGATCATTTCTATAGTTTGTTAAATTACCTCTTGAAAAGTGAATTCCTGCATGACAGTGTCTGTTGGTTGTGATATTTGTATACATGATAAGCAAACCACCTCAAAATGTGGCTCTAAAGACTAGAACTTTGTCATGAGTGCATTTTGTGCTGAGTAGATATTTAACGGGATATTTAATGGCTTAATTGGGGAATATAAAATACTGGAGGATAGATTCTATATGACAATTTTATATAGCCTAGGGAGATAAACTAGATAAGTTACAGCATCTTTCCATTTCTATTTTCTGTGTTTTCTGTACTTTCATGATTTATTCATGATGAATTAATGAAACAGTTTCTTGGATTTTATCTGTTGAAGTTTAATGTGTTGCAACCACTAGTCAGAATAAACTATTTGTTTCAAATGACAAAAATAGTTCATTTTATATTTTCTTAAAAGAGATGTATTACAAATACATACATGCAAAAAAAAATCTAACTAAAGATACTAAAACCCATTGAAAATACCAGCAGCTTCCCTAAATTAAAATATATATTTGGCATCTCTAATTTAATTCAGAGTTTACCAAACAGAGTACATTTCTTTTACTCACTAGAAAAGTATAAGATTAAACTATTATAGCTGTTATATAAAGATAAATGATTAGTAAGGGTGAAAGGAAAACTGCATGAAATACTCGCAATAAAGAACTAAATATCTACCCTGTAAGCAGAGTAACAAAGTTGTGCTTTGCATTGCAGATGATATTCTTTGTGTTTCTTGTAGTTAATTTTCAAATGCTGAAAAGGAAACATTGTACTTTGAATCTGGAACATCTGATTAGCAAAAAAAAAAGTAATTTCTAAGTTGATAACTGTAAAGGTTTAGTACATATAAATTTTACAAATAAACAATACAAGTTTGTAATGTATCAAGAGTAATTTATAAATGGATGAGATATATGTCTACTTAGATTCATGGCTTTTGAAGCTTTATAAGTATAGCCATTAACAAATTTATGAGAATGAATCTATTGTAAGCTGCTCATGGGAAGATCCTAGAGCTTTTAAAATAAGTTTAAACAAGAGGTTTTTAACACTTATTCTAAGTGAGATCGTGAATTTAAAGTTTAGTAATGTACATTAAAAAACTAAGAAAATATTTAAAGATTCTATGCCTCCACAAATGTTCATGAGAGATCTAACCTTTGCAATTGTACATTACAACTGTACATAGTCTCTCTTGAATATCAGCCTCTCTAGTACTACACAATGAGGATGCTGGGCTTTGCTCCAATTAGAGCTGTATCACTAATATTCTTAACGTTCAAACTGCCTAAAACTCAGAACATGGGTAGGAAGTCGTATTGACCCACTTGAGATCATGTTAGGATTTAGCAGTGTTCAGGCCCCTAGTGACTTTTCTATGATGAAGCAAAATGGCTTTTTCATATTGAAACAAAGTAATTATATATTTTTATTTGATTCAGAGCTAAATGATAGACCTATTTCATACTTGCACTTACAAAACTATAATGGCCTGAGCTGATATAGGTAAAGAATAGAGGTAAGAGGCAAATAGAAATAATATCTTGTTTTAGAATTCTTATAAAGAACTACTTTTCCAGGAGTTCCCAGATAGTCTCTAATTAGACCTTCTATAATTAAACCTTATTGAAATGTATCTTCATTTCTAATGTATCTTCACTATTGACATTAATCATGAATTTAAAAGAGTAGAATATTTTTGAAGCAATATAGTATTTTTACATTTTTCTCATGACTTCCTTTTCCATGGCATATGTTCCTCTGAGTTTTCATGTGTTATGAAACCATCCAGTGGCCAAACAAGGTGAATATATGTAGAAAAATTGAGTGTATCATGTGCTGCTTTGAAAAGTATTAGCTTGAGTTGGTTAAATGGATTCCACAATGTCAAAATGCAGAGTTTTTGATGAATGTATATTTACCAAACAGAATTTTATGACTTTTGGATACCTCCAGGACTACCAACTTCATGAGGTAAAGCAAAGCAAATTATTGAATTTTTACAGTTAATTACATTCAACAATGTATAGTGTTTAAATCCAAATTCCACAGTTATCTTTGATTTTTAATCTTGTTTCTAATGCAGATCTGTTTCATCAGCTGACTGAATGGAGAAACCAGCTGGATAAATTTTGCCAATCTCTGTTACAGTCTCAAAATTCAATACCTTTAAAATTAAGTATTATCAATTCAGTTTCTGGTTATTTACAACTTCTTCACATATTGTAAATAGTTATGCTTCATTGTTAGGGTTTTATGATTTAATTCTCTTGTCAATGACCTCCAAGTAAATCACAACACACATTTTATTAAGTGAGTCCTAATAAAACTAATTATTCCTTAAGAAACCAATTATTCCCTTTTGTATGGGACCAGAGCATTAGTTAAATATCTTAAGTGAAAAATTAATATAAGAAATAGCAAGAATAGACACTGGCTTATATAGGCATGCATTTTTAGATATAACAAAAGCCTTTGCTTATCTGAATACTTCAATACTTTGTTTCAATTTAAATACATTATAAATAGTTCCAGAACTGAAGATAATTTGCTGGACAAAATAACCATTAAATATGAACATATAATATGCAATATTAGGGGAAATTATTATACATGGAATGGTCTTTCCCTATTTTTAAAAATGAGTTGCTTCTACTCTTATCTAATAAACTTCAGCTCACAGATTATTCTTGGAGAGAAACACTAGAAGTCTCACTTTATATTTATTCATTTACTTATATCTCCATTAGCATTACATGCTAAGTCACAAGAAAACTCTAGCAGCTTATTTTGGTTAAACTTAAGAAAAATCTATTAGATTACAAGCTACCTTTATTTTTATTATTATGTCCACAGTGTGGGTTAGTGTTCTTCTGGAAATGAAATGTCTAGAACAGATATATCATAATTATATAGAAATCATCCAGAGTGGAAAACAATCATTAAAGATATCTGAAAAGAAAAAAATCCTATTGCAAAGCCCAAGGAAAAAAGCATCCAGAGCATAAGACCAATACAAGTGTTTTCAATGGTTATAAATTTGGTGTGTGTTTGTGCACAAATAAGAAAGTAATTTCTTTTATAGCAGTAAAGAGTACACTTAACTCCAACTTTTAAATCATCTGATAATTTTCCCACTCTTTTCAAACTGGTACATTTTACTAAATTGATTAAATGTGAATATGATTTAGCCAATGGAAAATATAATCTCAAGGAGAAAAAGAAAACATGTGCCATGTCACTGTTTCCATGGTTATCAAGATTTCATAGTTATTCTCCATCATCTCATGAGAGTGAGCATCCGTGGCTTCATGATGTGGAGCCCCTGTACAAGGGAGGTATATTTCATGTTTCTCCAAATATGATTTCTTTAGAAGCAAATTATTATATTTTAAACCTAGTTAAAAAATAGAATTTTCTTGAAATATAACATAATGTGTTCAGCTTTTTATGATAAAATTGGGAATCATAGAATTCATTTATGAATGTGTGATTAGAGAGAGGATCATCCCAGTGATGCTGTAATTGGAAACTACTACAACAGTAAAGCTGGCCTGTATCCCCTGGTGAGAGAGATGCCGTAGTGATGCACACCAAGAGCACCAGGGCAGCAGCGTGCTCCAATGGGAAACTAGCACTCATTTGATTCATTCACATTGGAACAAAAAGTGGCATCTGGAAATAACTTAGAAGCAAATTAGTTGTGCTTTTGGTATGAGAAATGCTTTAATTCAAACTGAGCTAAAGTTGAAACAATTTAAATGGATGGAGAGAATGCAGTTGTTTTGTTATTATACCACTTCCTATTGATGATGACATTGTGTTAGGATGTTAATTCAGAGCATAAAAGCATAATTGTTTTAATAGAGAGTTTCCAATATGTTTACCATTCGTCACATGTAGCACATCTGCTACAGTCAAACTATGGCAAATTGATGCTCACCATTTCATTATGGACCAGGGTATGGGGAGGTGATCTGTGCATTATCATGAATCACAACAGCATTGTATTTAATGGCTTCTAATCACTAAACAAGAAAATATTTTAAGGATAACTCCTCACTCTACCTCGTCCCCACACACTTACAAACATGAGCAGATTACAATTCTTATAGACATCAATGGATTGGGTTATGCTGTAAGACACTGGTACTTTTATAAGTCAAATACTAGCAATTTCATGTAGTTCAAATTTAATCTGAAATATGTTAAATTCTGAGTGGGATCCTATTTTCAAGGATCAATACTCAGAGATCACAGCTGAGAACAAACAGCATGAGGAACAACACAGTCCAGGTTCTGAGACTGGCCAGTCCTTGCTGAGAGGGCAGACAAACCAAGGGACGGGCACTGTCCCTGTTCCCCACACTCCTGGGCAGCACAGGAGGATGACTGAGAAGTAGATCAAAGAGCAAAATCACATTTTCAGTCAATTCAGTATTTTCTAAAAAAGAATATAATATTCTTTTTCCTCATAATAGAGTATGGTGCATCTCCTCCCTATATACAGTCAAGTATAGAGCCCATAAAAAAGAAACTGTTCATCAAATCAGGGAGTAATTAGGGTAAATTTTATTTACTTTTTATTGCCTGAATTGATATTATTAAGATGCCCAACTTGCTGCTGGAGGAGTATGCCCCCCAAAATAAATATGTTGAAGCCATAACCCCCAATGTGATGGGATTTGGAGATGGAGCTTTTGGGAGGTGATTAAGTTTTGATGAGGCTATGGAGATGGGTTCTCTTGATAGAAATAATGCCCTTATAGAAAAATACATCAAAGAGCTTTCTCTCTCTCTCTCCCTCCCTCTCTCTCTCTCTCTTTCTCTCTCCACCCCCCCCTTCCCCTCTCTCTTTCTCTCTACCATGTGAGAACACAGACATAAGGTGACCTTCTGCAATCCAAGATGGGAGTTCCCACCAGAACCTAACCACGTTAGCAACTGGATCTAAGACATCCAGCTTCCAGAACCGTGAGAAAATAAGTTGTTATTCAAGTCTATGGTGTTTGACACAGCAACCCAAGCAGACTAATACAAAGACCTTCAAATCAGATGATGAAAACCAGAGCCACCATCTCAATTTTTCAATTGTTATGGAAGATAGATCTTATCTTTGCTGACTGTACATGAATTTGGGAATAATGGAATGTGGTAAGATTGGAGGCTACAGTCTTTCCTGGAATCATAGTCCTATGAGGCTCCAGGTGTTATGCTTGCAGGTCAGTTTTGGTCAATACATCTAGCCACAGGACAGACCACCAGTGGAGTAGAAATCAAACAAATAGACAATGATCCCAGCTGGTGCCAACACAGGAAAGGAGATATATCTCAGAGCAGGAGAAACCCCACACCCAAGTCTGGTAGGATTCAAATATTAGATTGATGATCTTAGAGCATCAGGAATAAGTTTTATAAATGGAATTATTCTGCTCTAGTAAAAAAACAAAAAAGCCAAAATATTAGGGACTTAGACTGATATATCCATTATCAATGAAGTCTGCTACCCAGAGTGAGAGGAAGTAGCTGCAAGCAGTTGGTGACAATTATTGGGAAAAGTAAAATTGCTACATGCTAATAGACTCACAATTCAAAGCTCTTTTCTAAATCATTTATACTAAGGTTTTAGAGCATAAATATACTCTGATATTATGGGTATTTGTAGGAATATTTATTGTTCATCATTCTTTTAATGAATAGTGTTCTGAATTCTATAAAAACAATTTCTATAAAATTGTTTCTCAGGAGCTTAATGCTAGACAAATAAAAATATCTTTGAATGTTTTGCAACAAAAGGTACCACTGAGTCAGTTTCTGTAACCAACAAGCATTAATTGAGTGCTTACCTTCAGCTAATATTTCAAAGAAGAAAAAGAATATAATCCTGACATTAATAAGTCTGAAGTCTAGTAGGAGAGACCAGTACTCATTGAAACAATGAATTTTAACAATTAAAGATTTATATTATACACTTTATTTTCTGATGAAATACATTTTGTTGCCATCTTATTAATATTATACAAAAGAATGCATTTAAATTGTTTATGAAAGCATGCTAATAACACACATATTCCAGGAGAGAAATTATATTCCAGTTAATTGATTTTTTTAGAAAATCAGTGTTTTGCAAACATATAACATATTTTTGATTTAATATCTTATTACAAAAAGTTTCTAAATGAAATTACAAGAATCATTAGGCACAGAACATATAATCAAGATCATAATTATTTACTCTCACTTCTATTTATTCTATTTTCTTGTTTACTTCACTACAAGTCAAAATTTTTGAGTGACAATTTATGACTATATTTATGAAGTTTATGCTATTAAATTACATCTAACAATTTTCTAAATCAATCCTATTGTCTATATACAAAATTATTTGTAGTATCCCAAAATTTCCAAAGCTTAGGTTTTCAAAATCAAAAACATTTGTTTAATGATTTTCCTGTTTTACCTAATTTATTAACTTCATTAACACCTAACTAGTCAACTGAGCAAGAAACTATAAATGGATTTTTTGTTTGTTTGTTTGTTTGTTAGCTCTTCTGTATCCTATAAATTAGTAAAAGGAGTGGTAACCATCCTTTAAATAAATGGTTTGGACTATCTGTGTAGGAAAAAGACTGTGAAGCCTGGATTCATACTAATTGCAGAAATCTTGTTAGACTTTGCTTACAGTTAAAATATGGCTGACTCTACTGGCAAAGCAGTAGTGCCACATGCCTCTGAACTTCAGTTGGTGAATCCTGAAAATGCAAAGGAACAAGGGTAACTCAAAAGGATTCTGAAACCTCTACAGGGTGCCATTTTAGAGTCAAATACACAATACAACCATGCCTCTACTAGGCAAGTTTGCTGCAATATTTGAAATATATTTAGTTTCACTGGGTTTTAGCAGCCTATTTTATGTTGCATTAATTATAGTTGCCACTTTTTATAAATAAATATCAGTAACAAATAAAATTAGTGTTCAATATTGTTTTGTACTTCTATGTCATGCCTGTCAGTAAATGGGTTAGAGTTTTTATAGTGATTTTACACAGAGCTTGGTTAGCACCAGTATAGGTGGCATGAAAGTCCTGAAATTACATCATAATTTTAGAAGCAATACAGCCACTGTATGCTTGCATTATAATATAACTGTTGGTTTTTTTTACAGGTTTCATATATCCTAGGCATTCTTAGAGTCATTTCAATTTATTTAGAGAAACTTCTATATGACAATTAGGACAATGCTCAGTAAAAAAAAAATGTTAATAGCTTAACTTAAAAATTATATCTATTTTTACTTTCAAAATTAATGATCAGGAAAAACAAAGTCCTTTAACTTTTTCTGATAAATTTATAGATCAGTGAACAGAAAAGTCTTAGTGTTGAATATAGAAAACTAACCAAAACATAAAATATTTATAGTTTTCTATAGTGGCCATTTATTTGCATGATAACAGAAATAAATTTTAGAGTTACACTAATTTAAAATATCAGTAGAGCATTTTTTAAGATTTTTTTCATAACATCAACCTTCACATGGAAGAGTCAGATCAAGATTGGCTATGAAGACTGAAATAAAATTAAAATAAGTTGGATTAAGAGTTGAGACACCAATGACCAAAAAACCCACAAAGCCATGAAACTGTTCTATGGATTAAAATTTGGACAAGTGGTATGCCCTTTTTCCTGGAATCTTTTTTTTTTTAATTAACCAAAGTCTTTATAAATAGTTACCAAACATTTGAAAGCATCATCACAAATATGACATAAAAAGAGTGGAAATTTTGTTGTCCAAGCTTCATAATACATACCCTTATACTTAAAATGCATTCGGCAGAGTTATTAAATGTTTTAATTCATAAGATCATTTATTGTCTTGCTTCCTCACAATTAGTTCTGTCAGAGTCATTTATCAAGGACCCAGAGTTATACATGGGCCACCTGCTAGTGTGATTTCAGAGGCGTACCTCCTAGGCTAAACCGGGCTGTGCAAAAATGTTTGGAATGATTTTACCAGAGGACAAACAGCTCTGAATGCATTAATAAAGATAAGGCTTAAAGTGTAAATATTAATGGTGGAGGGAATACATTAGATGAGGTTTGTAATAAGGTATACATGATGGTTCTTGGATTTTCCCCCAAGAGTCTGTTTTTATAGTTGAAGAGAGCAATGGTAGATTCAAAATGAGGCCAGAAGTACCTTGGACTAACCTGGGGTGGAAGTTGGGGAATGAATGAAGCTGTTTGTAAAACAACATCAGGGAAGTTAAAAGAAAGATAAACAGTGAAAT
Source organism: Anoura caudifer (assembly GCA_004027475.1). Classification (NCBI taxonomy): domain Eukaryota; kingdom Metazoa; phylum Chordata; class Mammalia; order Chiroptera; family Phyllostomidae; genus Anoura; species Anoura caudifer. Next base: position 20,628 of record PVKU01003520.1, on the reverse strand, counting down.
CTAAAGATAAAGAAGCACATAAAAATTCGTCTACTTACTTTACTTCAACTGTCCCCTGCATTTGAATCACTCCCAAATTTAAGTATCCTTTATTATCTCTTGCCTGTATTCTAGTTGTATTGGATGTTTCTACTATTAATCTCAGTCTCAATAAATAAAGGGCATTTTGGTCCTAAAATTATGATAAACAACCAGCATTTTTCCAGCTCTTAGAAAACCAGTTTGATCCCAAGAGAAAAACATTCACCCTCTCATTTCAAGTCAGAATTCATGCAATTTATCCTCTCTATTCCTTAATCACTCATATGTATTTATATGTAGAAATACATGAGTGACTGATTTCTTGAAATCACTCAAATACATATGAGTGATTACATTTATTTCTCTAAAATTCAGTTTTCCATTCCTCTCCATATTCACATCCATCATGTTACCCAGTCTTCATTCCACATGTCCAAATCAGTGAACCGTCTCCTATGTGCTTTTAAGTACCCTAAAGTTAGACATGTTTAACTACTCAGTTAGGCAAACTTCCTTAAAATGTTCTCTTCTCTGGGTCAGCTCCATGCGCAAGAATGTGTGATAGCTTTAAATTGTCAACTTTTCCCCATAAATATTGTTTTTACTATTCCCTAATATACAGATCACACTCTTACTATATACTGTACATGATGTACATTATATATAATACATCTTACATATATAAAACCTGTTCCATTTTTTTTGCCTATGAAAATTACTTTCTTTAAACTATTTAGCTATTAAAATTTTATAAACCTTAAAGATCTGGTTTGTCTTTCTCCTTCCATGATATTCTCTTCACTCAGCTTTTCTGCTTGAAGTCCTATTCCATTTGCTGTCAGCACTTACCCACTGTAAGCCAACTCTCTCTAATGGCTTCACATGCCAGTTCCCTCTTTGTTTTCTTTGAGGACAAGGGAGATAGCCACATTATTTTTTGTATACTGTACAATACAAAGTCAATAATGGCTACATATTTGGTGCTGATACTTATTATCTTACATACTGATTTCCACTGAATTTAGGGCTAAATTACTAGAGAGATAGAAATCAGTTGTCAAGTAGATTAATAACTTTTTGACTTCCACACAAATGTTAAATCCCAGTAGGTAGTCATGTCTTGTCATTTACTTAGGATTTATACCCTCACTTTTACCACTCTTCTCCCCAAAATAGGAGACCAATGACCACTGAATTTCCTCCATTTCCTGAGATTTTATGATTCTGAAACTGGATCACTCATATGAGAAGACAAAACTAAAGTTAAATGAGCTTTAAAAACTAACATTATCCATATGGAAAAATTCTGAGCCAGGTTGCTGGGAAATTTGCAAAACAAAAAATAATAGTAAGATCAATATATATTGATCTTACTATTATGTATAATAATCTGAAATTTAAAAATGATATGTTCAAAATTGGTAAAAAGAATGATTATAAAGAGCTAGACTTATGATAGCATATAAGCATCAGCCTAGTTATTAAAAACAAAGAAAAAGTTTAATAAAAGCATTTAAAAATTTGATTCAAAATAAAGGCAAAGCATAGTCACCATTATTATACATATGTGTTCCCTCAGAATTGTATGTGCTCTAATGAATACTATTGCTTTAGAAGTTGAGGAGAGTATATTGTAGTGGGAGTTCAATTCTGTTATGGCATATACATGATAAGTCATGTAATCTATTAAAGTTTGTGTTACTTTAGAGAAAATTATAAGAACTTTTTTCTAGAAATCTCAGAGGGTGTTGTGATAACTGGTAAGCCCATAGCTGCAGCTTTTAGGGCCAGGTGTAGAAGAAGGCATGCGCTTGGAGAAATTACATTTGGCAGCTGCTCTCTTTCTGCAACCAGAGAGCTGGCTGATGAACTGCAGCGGGATCTTTTCTAAGGTCAAGGGTTTTAGGAAATCAATCCCTCCCGAGCTGCCCTCATCCTATACCTGGCTAATAGAGATTCTTGGTGAATAGAATGCCTGAGAAAAAAGAAAATCTGTTCCTTTTCTTCTTGATAGACAAAATCATAACGACTGCTGTCTCCCTTTTATATTCTAACACTGACTGTGCCATGCCTTGCTTTTCTTCCTACTGTACCCCATTCTCCCTCTTTTGACTCTTCCTTCTATTTCCTACAGAAGAAACAATTTATGAAAAATTACCTATGTAGATCTTAAACCTGTGAGGGGGAATTTAAAATCTTTTAAAGAAATGATTATTTTCCCATGTAAAATTAATTCAAACCCATTTTGAGCCAACAGGAGGTGAAAGTAAACCACATGCTTGTGTGTGTCCATCCTTCACATGACTCCTAAAGGCAACACTGGGGTAATTAACATGGAAAATCCATAGGAGTGGCTTTAGAGATGGACATCCAATGTAGAAATTCCTGGTTAATAATCAAAGTGCTTAAGCCTTGAAATTGCTGAATAAAATAATATATACAGCATGCTAAGAGAAAGCAATGTTACAGATAAAGTGTTATTAGTATTTAAGGTTGTCTGACATTTTTTTGTAATAAGACTTTTGGGTTCTTTCAAGGAGGAAGAAGCTCACACCAAGTTCTGAATGAATAAGTCTCTAGGGAAGTTTGGTTAAAGCAAGCATCTGTGTCTGAGAGAAACAGATCCATGTGTATGGACACGGGATTACTCTTTCTGTGTCTCGATTGGTTCTCCAACAGCGATAGGTGTCAGGGAGACCCTCTGGCAACTAGATTATGGGCCAGGAGTTAGACTTGTATTCTGACTGGCACACTCATGCATGTAGTTGTTAACACAGTGGATGCAAAGACCATTTATGGAGGAAATCATTGCACTGAACTGCAAATGAATTCTTAGAAAGGGCACAATGAACAGCCAGATTGCTAGAAATTAAACTTGAAACCACATTTAAAATATTTAATAAATTTATAAAATATCTAGCTTTTTGTAGTGCCATCTCTCTTTTCTTACCTCTTAGTTTAAGGTGACAGGTCTATTCTCACTGAATTATGAAAAAATCTTATTATTTTATTCCACCTTAGAAGAATAATACAATTGATTAGAGTTGGAGAAATATAGAGAATGATATCTGGGCAGAAAATAGTGTTAGCCTTTTTCCTTAGGTAGATTTGAGCCAAAGAACACACTTTTATTGACTGTTTCATTATCCTGTTGGGCCCTGTTTCTCATAAGGTAGAAATCATGAGAAAAATTACTATTAAAAGTGTTTACTGTACAGCATGCACTTTCTGGACATTATTTTATTTAAAGTATATAATAATCCTGAAAGGTGGGCATGATTATGCCCGTTAATAAATGAAGAAGTTGAGGTTTAGAGAGCTTGAATTATACTCAAATTCACACCCTGTTACAGCGGCAGGGCTAAAGTCGAAGGCAGGAGTCCTAACCCCACACAGAGCTATAGTTCCTACCTACCCTGCTCTGCTCTCCCAAGACGCTAGAGTTTATTATTTCCTGATGAGAAACAAAGGGACAGAGGCCATAGAAACACAAAGGTTAAACCTGTGAAGATGTTACTCTGTCCTCAGATTAATATCATTCAGGTCTCCCAAGATTTTCCAGTATAACATATTTAGAATTTGATTTTAAAATTTCCCTCAGAACTTATAATGTCTTCGGTAAGTTGTACATTTTTATTTAAAAAATATTTAAGTCAAGCCTTTTCAAGCAAGTTTTCATGTTAATAAACTTCTAATAAGAAAGCATTTGGAGCTTGTAGACCAGAGACAGTCGATTATATTGTAAAGCCTAGCTCTAGTTTATAAATACATGAAGAACACTAAAATGAGAATAATTTTGAAACATGTATATCTTCTTTTTTGAGATGGCTGTTGTCATGCAGGCATTTATTACCAGAATTTATTGACCCAGATATTACAAATTACCAGGTATTATCCTCAAATTCAAAGAACCACAGGGACTTCCAACAGAAGTTCATATTTGAATGGTTTCTAAAATGAAGAAAACTTGATGGAGAGGAGACGGGGTTCAGTTGTCACAAATGCATTGTTTGGGATCATTAGTCCACTGATGTCCACTGATTTTCAAAGCATGTCTGAAAGCTTTGTGTAGGAACAAACATCAAGCTTTGTGAAAGCATGATGATGAACTAGAGAAGTACCAATGCATTCTGATATTAGATGATACTTTGCAGTGTATCTGTAGCGTTGAATCAATCCAACAGCATAATGTTTGCTCATCAAAAGTACTTTAATGTCCTTTCTAGGCAAATTAGTGACAGAGTAAGTGTACATGACTCTCAACAGGGTCATTCAAGTATATTTCACTGCTTCTGAAAAAAAAAATAAAGAAAATCCAACTTAATACAACAATGTTCTAGCACTTACCAGTAGTGAAAACAGAATTCTGAAATAAGAAGTTTGTCACTGTTTTCAGGATTATAAGCTTGTACAAGTTAACACAGTCAAAATAGCTTCTCTCATTTAAAAAAAAATTATATGCACTAAATTATTATCAAACAATTGTACTTTGCCCATGGACAACAGTGGTGGAGAGAAAGATGCTTTTGCCACTGACAAGAGTTTCATTATTTGAGCATTTCCTATGTGTAAGATAAAATTATATCGATTTAACACATATTATCTAAATAAAACCTCTCAACAGCCTTATGGAGAATGGTGTTTTGTTAGCATTTTACTGAAGACCAATGTAAACAGTCAGAGTTTCAACACACGAGCCGATGGTGTGCCGCTAGCAAACCGCAGAGCCAAGGGTCGGGCTCTGTCCTCACAGCCTCACAGCAATCAGTGCCCAGGTCTAGACGCCACACTCACTTGTGCCATAAAATTTTCTTCACTCTTTCTATCATTTTATGCAATAAATATTTTATTATTCATAATATTCTAAGGGAAGATTTAAAATGATTTTTTTCTGTGAGTCAAAAGAAAGTTACAGTAGGCAAAATGCAGTAGTTTCTTTATTTTGGAAATTCCCTCTAATATTTTACTATTATTAGTTAACAAATGCTTTCATTACCATAAGACAAGGACGGGAGCAGGAGCAAAAATGGAAATTTAGCTTGTTTCTATTTTACCTTTTAAGGTCACTAGTAACCGTAATATTTCCTTATATAAATATATGTATACATATATACATTTTTAAACTGAGGTTAATAAATAACTAATATATATATTTTAATAATTACTATATAGTTGAAAAGCTTCTTGTTAGAAAGAAGCATTTTAAATCAATGTTACCTTTCAATTTTTTTAATAATCAGATTAAGTTTAGTTCTAGTAAACATCATAGAAATTATCTTGGAAAGGATTTGGAAATGAACTTGATATCTTGAGCTACTGGTTTTGCAAAATATTTAGCTGTCCTGGATATGTAAAGACAATTTTAAATAGATGAATAATGTATTTCCAGGCAAATGAATGCAACCCAATTTACCCAAAACAAACAAACCAAAAACCCAGCTCATGGGAAGAATCTCTGTAATAACATTACTGGTTTGTTGCTTTCTTTCTTTCTTTTTCTTTGACTGAATACAAGGTATCTTTATTACCTGAATATTAATTATCAGGAACTCCACTAAAATATTGTGGTTCAGAAAATCAAAAGTAACCATATAATGAAAATATTCTCTAATATGAAGTCAAGTATCTCTTCCCGAGACAATTTGTTTCTTAATTATGTTAGTATCTCTTTCCAACTTCATAGGAAATCAAACACAATCAGTTTGTGGTGAGTGCTGATTAAAAAAAATAGAATTCACATGAATGTTTTAATGCAATTTCCATCATAGGCTATGTTACATTGATGTCTGAATTATCAACTATTCAACTTACCTATACCTTGTGGAGAATGCCATAAATGTTTTCTCACCAATTTCTTACATTAAAGCTAGAAACTCAAGCTTAACTCAGGGGTTTCATTTCTCCTACACAAAATCAGTATGATTCTTTTCACACCCCTGCCAGAGGAGGTTATGGCTGTATTTAATTCCTGAATGTACAGTTCTTTCAAATACTGTTCAAAATCTCAGAAGGGAAAATTAATATGTTTTGTGTCAAAATATAATATTTTTCTTTCTCATTACAACTTTATTGTTTAGACCAGTTTTTTAGAGCACAGCAAAATTCAGGGGAGGTTACAGAGATTTTTTTTTCATTTTTTTATCGTTATTTAATTACAATTGTCCCCATTTTTCCTCCATTACTCTCCCCTGCCCCACCCACTCCCCATCCCATATATTCAATCCTTGCCCCCACTGTTGTCTTCATCCACGGGTCCTCTATACATGTTCCTTGACTTGATCCTTCCCCTTCATTCCCCCATATAACCCTCCCCCACCCCCTCTGGTCCCTGTCAGTTTGTTTTTTATTTCCATCCTACACATGCATAGCCTCTTTATTATAAACCTTCCCCACTAGTGTGGTATATTTGTTCTAATCAATAAACCTACATTGACACATCATAATCACCCACAGATCATAGTTTACACCATTTTTCACTCCTGATGTTATACATTGCATGGGCATGGAGAAATGTATAATGGCATGTTTTCATCACTATGGCATTATTAAAAAAACTTCACTGCCCTAAAATCCTCTGTGCTCCACCTATACATGCCTCCTCAGCCACCAAACTTTGGCAACCACTGATTTTTTTACTGTATCCACAGTTTTGGTTTTTCATGAATGTTGTAAAATTGGAATCATATAATATGTAGTCTCTTCAAACTAGCTTTTTTCACATGTGCTTTTAATTTTTCTTCATGTCTTTTCATTGCTGGATAGCTCACTTCCTTTTAGCACTATATAATACTCCACTGTCTAGATGTACCACAGATTATTCATGTACTCACCTACTGAAAGGCATCTTGATTGCTTACAATTTTTATCAATTATGCATAAAGCTGCTATAAACATCTGTATCCAGGTTTTTAAGTGGCAATAAGTTTTCAGCTCCCAAAGGTTAACATCGAGGAGAGCCATTGCTGGGTAAGAATTTGCTTTGATATGTAAGGAACTGACAAACTGTCTTCCAAAGTGTCGGTGTGATTTTGCATTTCCACCAGCAGTGAATGAGGTTCCTATTATTGCAGTCCTTTGAAGTGTTTGATATTATCAGTGTTCCATATTTTTACCATTTTAATAGGTAGGTATGTCATGTGAGGCACCTTTTTAATGCATATTTACCACTTGTATATCTTCTTTTGTGAGGTGTCTGTTAAAGTCCTTTAAAAAAAAAAACAGGGTTGTTTGTTTTTTTACTGTTGAGTTTTCAGAGTCTTCTTATATTTTCATAACAGCCTTTTCTTAGAGGTGTTTTTTGCAAACATGTTTCCTATTCTGTGGCTTATCTTCTTATTCTGTTAATGCTATCTTTTACGGAGCAGATGCTTTTAATTTTCATGAAGTCTTATTTTGTTATTTTGCCTTTGGTGTTGCATCTAAAAAGTCTTCTCTATACTCAAGATCATCTAGGTTTCCATCCATGTTATCTCCTAGGGATTTTTAGTTTTGCACTTTACATTTAAGTCAGTGATCCATTTCAGTTAATTTTTGTGAGGAATGTAAAGTTTGTCTCCAGATTCACTTTTTATTTTTATTTTTACAAATGATGTCTACCTATTCTAGTACCATTTGTTGAAAAGACTACCTCTGCTCCAGTGTATTGCCTTTGTGCCTTCGTTAAAGTAGTTGGCTATACTTGTGTGGGTCAGTTCCAGGGCTATCTATTCTGCTCTATTGATTTATCCATCTTTTTTTTTTTTTTTTTTTTTTTTGCCAATACTATACTATCTTTAATACTGTAGCGTTATAGTGAGTCTCTAAGTCAGGTTGTATCAATCCTCAAACTTTGTTCTTCTCCTTCAATATTGTGTTAGCTCTCCTGGGTCATTAGATATTTCTATATAAATTTTAGGATGAGTTTGTTGATATGCACAAAATAAATTGCTGGGCATTTTAATCAGGATTGAATTGAACCTATAGATCAAGTTGGAAAGAACTGGAATCTTGAAAACATGAGTTTTTCTGTCCATGAACATAGAATATCTTGCTATTTCCTTAGTTCTTATTTGATTTCATTCATCAGAGTTTCAAAATTTTCTTGTATAATCATGTACATATTTTATTAGCTTTATAGCTAAGTACTGCACTCTGGGGGTGCTAATACAAATGGTATGTTGTTTTTAATTTCAAATTCTACTTGTTTATTATTGGTACATTGAAAAGCAATAGACTTTTGTATATTAACCTTGCATCTGCAACTTTGCTATGATTGCTCATTAGTTTCAGGAGTTTTTCTGTCAATTCTTCTGGATTTTCTACATATGTAATTTTGTCATCTGTGAACAAAGACAGTTTTATTTCTTTCTTCCCAATTTGTATGCATTTTATTTCCTTTTCTGGTATTGCTGCATTAGTTACGACTTAGTAGGCTGTTGAAAAGGAGCAATAAAGAGAGAATAAACTCACACTGTACCTGATCTTAGTGGGAAAATTTCAAGTTCTCACTATTAAATATGGAGTTACCTGTGGGGTTTTTGTAGATAGTCTTTATCAAGTTGAGACACTTTCCCTTATTTCTAGCTAACTGAAAGTTTTTGTCATGAATGGATGTTACAGTTTGTCAAAAGGTTTTTTTCTTTCTATTGATAAAATTATGTAATTTTTTTAGCTTGTTAATATGATGAATTACATTAACTGATCTTTGAATGCTGAACCAGCCTTGCATACTTAGGATAAATTTCACTTGGTTGTAGAGTATAATTATCTTAGTACATTATTGGAATTGATTTGCTAGTATTTTGTTGAGGATTTTTACATATAAGTTGATGAGAGTTATGAGTCTATAGTTTTCATATAACAATTTTGTCTGGTTTTGTTATTTGGGTGATGCTGGCTTCATACAATGAGTTAGAAAGTATTCTCTCTACTTCTACCTTTTGAAAGAAATTGTAGAGAATTGTTACAATTTCATCCTTAAATGTTTTGTAGAATTCACCAACAAACACTGGTGCTTTTCTCTTGTGGAATAGTATTAACTATTGGTTCAATTTCTTTTATCAGTAAAGGACTATTCAGATCATCTTTTTCTTCTTGTGTGAGATTTGGTAAATTTTTCAAGGAATTGCTGCATGTCATCTGGATTGTCAAATTTCTTGGCATAGAATCATTCATACTATTCCTTTATTATCCTTTTAATATCCATAGGATCTATAATGATATTTCTTTTTTCATTTATGATATTAATTACTTGTGTCTTTTCTCTTTTTTTCATTGTTAGCTGGGCTAGAGACTTATTAATTTTATTGATCTTTTCAGAAAACAAAGCTTTTGACTTTGCTGATTTTCCCTATTAATTTTCTTTTTTTAATTACATTTTATTGATTATGCTATTACAGTTGTCCTATTTCTCCCCCATCATTTCCCTCCACCCTGCACAGCCCCTCCCATCCACATCCTCCCCCTTTAGTTCATGTCTGTGTGTCATAAGTTCTTTACCTTTTACATTTCCCACACTATTCTTGCCCTCCCCCTGTCTATTTTCTACCCACCATCAATGCCACTTATTCTCTGTACCTTTTCTCCCTCTCTCCTCCTCCCACTCCCCTGTTGTTAACCATCCATGTGATCTCCATTTCTGTGTTCCTGCTCCTGGTCTAGTTGTTTTCTTAGTTTGCTTTTGTTTTAGGTGTGGTTGTTAATATCTGCGAGTTTGCTGTATTTTTACTGTCATATTTTTATCTTCTTTTTCTTAGATAAGTCCCTTTAACATTTCATATAATAAGGACTTGGTGATGATGAACTCCTTTAACTTGACCTTATCTGAGAAGCACTTTATCTTCCCTTCCAGTCTAAATGACAGCTTTGCTGGATAGAGCAATCTTGGATGTAGGTCCTTGCCTTTCATGACTTGGAATACTTCTTTCCAGTCCCTTCTTGCTTGTAGGTCTCTTTTGACAAATCAGCTAACAGTCTGATGGGAACTCTTTTGTAGGTGACTCTGCCCTTATCCCTTGCTGCTTCTAGAATTCTCTCCTGCATTTTAATATTGGCTAATGTAGTTATGATGTGCCTTGGTGTGTTCCTCCTTGGGTGCAACTTCTTTGGGACTCTCTGAGCTTCCTGGACTTCCTGGAAGTCTATTTCCTTTGCCAGATTGGGGAAGTTCTCCTTTATTATTTGTTCAATTAACTTTTCCACTTGTTGCTCTTCCTCTTCCCCTTCTGGTACCCCTATAATTCTCATGTTGGGATGTTTAAAGATGTCCTAGAGGTTCCTAAGCCTCTCCTCCCTTTTTTGAATTCTTGTTTCTTCCTTCTTTTCTGTTTGGTCATTTCTTTCTCCTTCTGGTCCACTCCATTGATTTGAGTCCCAGTTTTCCTCCCATCACTATTGGTTCCCTGTGCGTTTTTCTTCATTTCACTTATTGCAGCAGCCTCCATTTGTTCCTCTAATTTGCGACCAAAATCAACCCATTTTGTGAGCTTCTAATCACCAGTGCTTTGAACTGTGCTTCCGATAAGTTGGCTACCAATGCTATGAGCTCTGCATCTGATAGGTTGACCACCTCCTGGTCACTCAAATGAATTAGCTCCAGGGCCCTGGTCTGTTCTCCCTTTTGAGCTATCCTTGGTTTTGGATTTTTTGTTTTTGTCTGGTTGAGGCTGTCACGTAGTGAGGGGTGAAGCCTTAAGTGTTCACCAGGGCAGGGCAGCCCAGTCACTGGGTTGTGATGCTGAATGTTGGGGCAGGGTCCGAGAGGGAACAATGGTGCTTGCTCCTCACTGTCTCGCATATTCCAGTCCCTTCCGCCACTTTCCCCTATCAAATTGGGCCCCTCTGGTGCTGATTCCCAGGTGGGTGGGCCTGTGCAGGCTCCAGGACCCTGTGGGTCTCCTCAATGAAGGCTCCTGTGAGGCTGGGACTCCCTCCCAGCACCTCAGCCCCTACAAGTGTTTTCAATGGGTGCTTTTAGGCTTCACTTCCCAGCACTGGGGCCCTACATCGCACAGTTGGTCTTGCTGCCCATTTTCACTTGGTTTATCTGTGCACAAATGTGTGTCTGTGGTCCACCACCTTGTGCACCCCGCCTGGCCTCCCTGTGTTCGGCAATGCCGTTGCTTGTGTGCCTGGGATGACTATGGGCCGGGACCACCACCGGCTTATCCCTCCGCTATCCGACTCCCCCGGCCATGGACTCAGCCAGCTGCTGATTACACCCCTCCTACTGGTCTGGGTGAATCGTTGTTGTCAGACTCCCGCACAATTCAATTTTCTCTCTGTCCTGGTTGGGCTTTCTTTCTTTCTTTTTTTTTTTTTTGGTTCTATATTTTTGTTGTCTCTAATCTTGGTTGTGAGACAAGGCACAGTGTGTCCAGCTACACCTCCATCTTGGCTGGAAGTCCTAATTTTCCTTTAAATTTCATTAATTTCTGCTCTAATTCTTATTTCTTTTGGAGTTTGCTCTTCTTTTACTGGCTTCCTAAGGTATAAACCAAGATTATTGATTTTAGATTTTTTTCTAATATATGTATTGAAAGCTAGACATTTACCTCTAAGCACTGCTAACACTGCATACCACAGATTTTGGTAAATTGTGTTTTTATTTACATTTATTTCAAAATATTTTTTTGAATTTCTCAACATTCCTTCTTTGACTCATGTGTTATTTACTAACATGTTCTTTATCTGTATATATTTTGAAATTTTCCAGTTATCTTTCTGTTATTGATTTCTAATTTAATATCATTATAATCCGAGAGCAGACTTTATATGATTTATATCCCTTTAACTTTTTAAGGTGTGTTTTATGGCCCAAGATGTGGTGCATCCTGGTGAATATTCCATGTGAGCTTGAGGAGACTATGTATTCTGTTAATGTTGATAAAGAAGTCTATACATGTCAAATATATCCATTGACTGGTGGTGACGTTGAACTCAGTTCTGTGTTTACAGATTTCTGCCTGTGGGATCTGTTCATGTGTGATGGAGGGGTGTTGAAGTCTGTCACTGTAATAGTGGATTCATCTATTTCTTCAGTATTTATTCTTTAAAGTAGTCTTCTTAGGCTTCTATCCATTTCATGCATAAATATATATTTTTCTAATGGTGTATAATAATCTTTCAGTTGACACTTCTAACTCCAACCAAATATATAATGGATTAGTACTCTAAAGTTTTATTTCATTTAAATTTTCCAGTTGTCTTATGATAAAATTTAACTTTTAAAAATTAAAAGTACTTTTATTTATAATTTCCTTTCTATTTTACAAACATAGGAAAAAAAGCTTTACTTTTTCCATTGTTCTTAATTGCCACCTTTGATGTTACCAATCCATTCATGCATAAGAAATGTAAAGATAAGTTCATACCCACACTCATCTGTTGGCTTATTTTACTACTTAATTAGACTCTACTCAATATGAAGCACTAGTTCCTAGCACTCATCTCCACATATCTCTAAAGAATAATAGAAATGTTTCCTCCTTCTACTTCACCTGTACCTTGAATTAGCAGGTGGCTCATCTCCATTTACCTGTGTACTTATTCTTTATACACACACACACACACACACACACACGGCGTATATCTGCAACATCTATTACAATTTTATACTTAAATATATTTAATACTAAGAAAGATTTTACACCATCAGTAAATACCTGAAAGCTCACAAATATTGAGTATCTAAAGCATTCTGCAATTTTGTCAAGTTTTTCCCTAAAGCAAAGCTATTATAGTCTCTAAATCTTTTTCCTAAATTTTCTCCTGGTTTTATACTTTATTGATATAGTACCTTAACAATGTTTCTGCCATACAATTTGTTATACAAAGGAATTGCCAATTGAGTGTGGTTTTTGTCATTTTTTTAAATGAGGTGTGGGTAAAAGAGGTGTTGTTTTTCCCACTGGCAGAGAAATGTCCAAAAGATATTGTAGTCCCAGCATAATATTTTCAGTAGTGAGACCAAACATTGTATTTGTGGCTAAGGAAATAATAAGTTCATTTGGAGATTGATATATTTGCTTATTTTCTTGTTCTTTGTCAGTACTATTAAAGTTAAATTTCTTTCCACTATCTCTGCGAAATGTAAATAGAGTTTAAAGAGAAAAAGTCAAGAAAACAAGAAAAATTCTAGTTAATAGTACAATGCTGGCAACCAATGACAAATTCTATAATTTTTGACAACTATTTAAAATTGACTATTGTTCCAAGTATAAGTTTAGTCCATGTATGTAATTTTCTTTTGTTTCCTTCCAAAAACAAAATGACTCAAAGTTGGGCATAAACTGATTATGTAATATCACTGTAACATAGTGAAGCTTTAGAATATAGCAATCCAGAGTGTGCTCCTTGGAGTTACTTCATCTGAATTTATCTGTCTGTAAAAGAAGACAACCACGAGAGTTTGTGGGGATTAATGGGTTCATACTGTTGATGCATGCTGGAGAGGCATAGAAAATACTGAGTGCTCAGTAAGTGTAGATTCTCCTTTTGTATGCCACACATGCTACAGATTAGGAAAAAGGAAGAGAAAACCAGTAACACCCATACCTGGTGCAATGCAATATGGAGACACTTCAGATTAGTCTCCAAACAGGAATATCTCTTTCTGCTAATAAGAATTGACATTACAGAGGTTGTCAGCTGCTACAAGAAGAAAGCTGATTCAAAAAAGGGGTCCAAACTGTTGACAAACAATGAGAATTCATCCTGTGTTCTTTTGGTACTAGGTAAAGCAGGTAGCCATCAATTTGTGAGGCTATGTGAAAAAGCAGTTTAAATACAAATAGCAGATAACAATTCAATTCTAAAAAATTATATATTGAGCAAGTGCAGATCTAAGCTTTCTGTAACTCATAATAGAGGACTACAATAAAAAAGGGAAATGCTCATACCATTGGCATTATACATAGAATTTTGGCCTTCAAAAGCATCCATATCCTAATCCCTGAAACCTGTGAATATACATTACATGAAAAAAAGACTTCGAACCTGTGGTTAAATTAAGAATATTGATATAGGGAGATTATCTTGTATTGGCCATGTAGACCTGATGTAATTAACCACAAGTGTCCTTGTAAGAGGGGAAAAAATGGTCAGAATCAAGGAAGGGGGTGTGGTGATAGAAGAAGAGAGAGAGAATTGAAGATGCTACAATTGGCTTAGAAAATGGAGAAAGTAGTCACGAATCATGGCAAACATATTCTTGCCTAAAGCATCCACAAGGAATACAGTCCTTCTGAGATGTTGGTTTTAGTCCTTCTGGCATTTAAATCCATAAAATAATGAATTTGTGTGCCTTAATCCACTGAATTTTTTCTCATTTGTTATAGCTGCAGTTGAATAGGAAATTGACATACTGGTCATACAAGAAAAGTAGCTTGGATGTATATGCACACACTCTCTCTCTCTCTCTCTCTCTCTCTCTCTCTCTCTCTCTCTCTCTCTGTTTGGCTAGGACTATTGTGCCACTAAATAATGCCAGTTACCAATTCTTTTATAAAAAATAGCTAAAATAGTATTAACTGTATATTCTTTACCAGTCTAATTGTGTAGAATGTAATGCAAAACTGTTTTTCATTCCATCATCAAAGTATTTTGTTCTAATTACTTTCATCAAGTCACTATTTTCAAAAACTGATAAACAATAACAAATAAGATACAGTGTGTATAATTCCTGAGCAGTGAATCATGTTTCTAGTTTTCAAGTGTACATTGGACTTTAAGGAATACAAAGCTAGAATTCATGCTTTCTTACTCTTCCTACCCCTAAGAGCTAGAACAGATTATGGCATCAAATAAGGTCTCATTCAGAGTCTGTTGTGCTCAATTGAACAAGATAATAAAAATTAACTAAACAGCATTTCTTACATAGGTTTTTGTTGAACAATTCTGAGCAAAAGTCCAGGCATTGTTAATATAATGAGAATGGTTTGCACAACATTGATATAACGTGGTGGCCAAGGAGAGTGGACTGGAATGCACATGTGTGAACAATGATGACTTCACTGTACTGGTCAGTGGGGTACTAGTCAGTGGGACTGGTAGACACTGCTGAGTGAACATGTGTACTGTGTGGCCCATGCATTCAAAATGACTGAGAATAGAGCAATGAATCTGAATCAAATTTTGCAGTAAGCTTGAACATTCCTCCACAGAAACTACTCAGATGATTCAGAAAGCTTTTGAGGTAATGCAATAAGTGCAGCTCAAATAAAAATGTGGCACAAATGCTTCAAAGATGGTCAAGAATCTGTTGAAAATGATCCACATTCTAGAAGGTCTGCAACAAGCAGAACGCCTGAGAATGTTGAATGTGTATGGGCTGCAATCAACAAATATGAGCAACTGACAGTGGGAGCACTAGAAACTGATCTGGGGATTCCAAAAACTACTATTTCCGAGATTTTGTAGCAGGAGCTTGGCATAAAATGTGTTGTGGCAAAATCTGTTCTATGACTTCAGCTCTCAGAGCAGAAGGAGCATTGCGCTGCAGTTACTAATGACTTGATTCAAAACACTACCAATAAATCTTATTTGCTCAAAAAGGATATAACCAGAGATGGATCATAGGTCTATGGCTATGATCTGGAAATGAAGGCCCAGTTATCCCAAAGGAAATCAGCTGGTTCTCCACATCCAAAAAAGGTGCAGCAAAGTCTCAGGAAGATCAAGACTATGTCAACAGTGTTTTTTATTGGGAAGGTGTTGTACAACATGAGTACATCCCTCTAGGCCAAACAATTAATAAGGAGTGCTACCTCAATGTTCTTCATTGGTTGAAAGATGCAATATGATGAAAACGACTTCACCTGTGGGCAACTGGTGACTGGCAGCTTCATCACAACAATGCTCCTGCTCATGCATCACATCTCATGCAGAGTTTTCAAAAAATATTAAGTTGCCCAGGTGACTCAGCCCTTCTTTAGCCCAGCTGTTTTGCCCTGTGACACCTGTCTTCTCCCAAAAGTAAAATCACCTTTGAAAGGGAAGGGATTTCAGGCAGTAGATTCAGGAAAATATGACAGGGCAGCTGACAGTGATTGGGAGAACTGTGTGAGGTCAAGGTGCCTACTCTGAAAGGGAATGAGGTGTCATTATCCTATGTACAATGTTTCTTGTATCTTTTTCAAAGTACACAGCTGGATACTTTCTGGACAGACATTGTGCATGCTCTTGTGTGTGTCTGCCTATATAAATGTGTCTGTGAAAGTATATATGTACTCTCTCAGCAGATAAAAATTTTTCTGGTTTTCTTGTTCTGTAATAGTAGAGGATTTCTTGCTTTATGACAATATTTCACATTTATCTGATGCCTGGCCAAAAGTATGAGTGTGGCCTCTGTTCATGAGTTACAAGGAAGAAAAACTGGTCTCCACCAGAATCTTGCTCACACAGCACCCAGAACAATATAGTGATCTCAGTGTTTATCATAAATTAAATAAGATTTTATTATGGTGGTGATGATGGTGATACAATAAATTTATTCCTCTTGTTTGTACTATAGTATCTATGAATAAAGAGTCAGACCCTAAGTGTGCATTTACAAGTGAAAAAAATCTCATTAATTCAAAAAAGGATTGATTAATTCTATTAATATTCAGCAAATATATATTCTAATTCACACTAAACTAATAAACAAAAATGCCAGGGTTATTAAAGCCACATGGCGGTAAACTGTGTGCATGATTACTCTCTGGTAATCTTCCCAAATAACACTAAAGTAGAATTTAACAAATGAGATTAGCATCCTCATCTGAGTGCTAAATATCTTTGCAATCCACAGCAGCCAAGGAAACTTCAAGGTCTGCTACTTTGAGGAACTGAGAGGGGCTAAATCCAAAACATTTACATCTGTAGTGCATCACTTCTCTTGTACTAAGAACTATGCAACTGCTGTCTTATTTTCTCTGTTAAAAATCCCAGTTCTGGTCACTCTATTCTGTCTTTAGCAATAAGCAAGTAATTAATCAAACTTTAAGGAATAGTTAAAAGAATTCCCTTTATAAGCCTATGTCTGTAGTGTAATTTTGGGTCTTCTCTGTCCTGCCATTTTTCATAGGCCCTAGGAGCTCACATATGTGCAGGGACAGTCTCACCTGCATGTGCCACCATGAAGAAGCTGGAACAGGTTTCTGAAAGGATTCCAAGACTTTCTGCCCTCCCAGGCCTCTTCTACCTCTGTCACTCTCCTTGAAATTCTGTTTTGTTCCTCTTTGTATTCTTTCTTCCTAGCCTTTTGAATACAGCATGATAAAACATTCTCTAAATGTCACAGTCTCTTCTATGCCAGAGTATTCTGGAGCAAAAATTCTAAGGAAGGAAAGAATTGCCATTGCTTTTGCTACTTTTGTTTGCATTTAAGTCAACTTTACAATAAGGTATTATCCAAATAGCTTAAATACAAATCTATAAGCCATCAAAAGAAGTGAAAAAAATGAGGATGAAGCTTGTTTTCAAAGAGACCAATATAAAGCACAACACAAATTAAAAAGGCCAGACTGGTAGCCAAACTCCCCCAAAATTTATCTTGCCATTGTAATCTGGATGACAATTTTTTAAACTAGCATTTATGTGGGGAAGTGGGAAGAGAGGGTGGGGGGAGAGAGAGAGAGAGTAGTTTATTTAGTCTGAACACTGAATTGTGATTTGGTTGATGAAAGTTACATACAGATCTGCAAAGGCTGTGAGAATGAATTAACCTGTATGTCAGGAAGCAGGCAGATGGCTCTGACCTAACCCCCCCCCCCCACGCGTCACACCCCACTCACACATTTCTGTGCCAGTAGATGTTTTTAGTTTTCCTTTATTTCTTTATCTAATTAACCTACCTAATTTGGAGCACAGTGCAAATGAAATTTTTTTCACCAGATCTTTTATTTACAAAAGCCAAAGTACATTTTATGTGTAACTCACCCAAGAGCTAAAATAATAAACCTTTGCTACTATTTCCGTGTTAAAATGCCCATCAAGCATATTTGTGTATGCTTGTGTAATACATCATATATGCATGTGTAATACATCAGTGCTCTGTAATTCACAGGAGATATGTTCCAAGACCCCCCCAGGGGATGCCTGAAACCACAGATAGTACCAAACCCTATATGTATTGTTTTATTCCCTGTATATACCTACCTAACATAAAGTTTAATTCTAAATTAGGCATAGTAAAAAATTAATGAGAACTAATAACAAAATTAAACAATGATAACAAATACTGTAATAAAAGTTTTGTGAATGTGGTCTCTCTCAAAACATCTTACTGTAATGTCCTCACCCTTCTCGTGATATGAGGTGATAAAACGAGTAACCCTACATGAGTGACGGTTACTTCAACACAAGCACCGCAGTGCAAGATGAGGGGTGGGGCAGGGGGTGAGGTGGGGAGCTATTGTATACAATTTACATCTATTTGATACTTTTTAAAGTTACATAAAAATTAACAGGTAAGCCAATTCTCAGCCCACCTCCCTGTTCATTATACTCCACAAGCATATGTTCCCATATCAGTGGGAACATGTTGTCCTTCTGAAAATGAATCTAATGTTTAAATTACTGAGTTTACATAAAGCAGGCCCTTACCATCCAGCTACTTCTTTTGGTGCATCAGTTAAAAAAAAGAAGCAAATCAGTGATTAATTCTCGAGCAGACCTACACAAGAATGGCATGAGGGTCACTGTGGCTCCTAGCATGGCTCAGACTGGTCACCCTGTCTCACCTGAGACTCAGTGGACCCAGCTGACAAGACTCCTGCACAATCTCTCCTGCTAAATTTGCTCATGTGTCCCCATGTTCCCAAAGAGTCACTGAAGACAATTTCTGGCAACAGTAAAGAACCACCAGTAAAGGGCAGGAGCCACACCATCAAGGGGACTGTGGGGGTGGACTGCTGCAGCTCCCCTTCCTGTGTGGCAGTCTAAGTGGGGACAGCTGCTGAGAAAGCCCCTCTGAAGCTGCCAACAAAGGGCCACAGTGAGGTAGTGGATAACAGAGATTTCTCCAAGATGGCTTGCTAGCTGTTCTCTGTAGCTTTTCAGCTTCACTCTTTTTTCCTCTGTGTATCAGGACAAATATTCTGTGAATAGGACATAATGAAATTTGCTCTAGTCCTCAGGTATTTCTAAAATACTTGCTTAAAAGTCAGATAAAAAGATGCATGGAACTTTTTTTATATGCCAGCAAAATCAGCTGAAGAATAAACATCCTCTATACGAGGGGATTTCTCTAGGACAGATGAAAGGCCATACATATCCTACCATAAGACAAGCAATAGAAAAGCTGTTACAAATGGAAAGCATTATTGTGTGACACTATGGACATTCCATTAGCATCTGTGCTGGGCAGGCTGTAATGGTAAAATACAAGGCTGAAATGCAATTAAACATGTTGACAAAACTCAAACTCAAGTACAACTTCAATTCGGTAATTTAGAGTTCCACCTCTTCACAAATCAGATCTATCTAGCATTCATAATGACAGTGCTTTCCTTCACTTAAACAAGGGTTTCTCAACTGCAGCACAATGGACATTTGGGGGGGGGGGGTAATTCTTGGATGTCTGGGCTGTCCTGTGCATTGCAGAATGTTTAGCAACTTCACTGGCATCTAACAAGTAGAACCTGCATCACCATCAGCCCTACTACTAACAGCCAAAAATGTCTTCAGACATCACTTTATGTCCCCTGGAGGCCAAATCACCTCAGTTAAGAACCACTGTGTCAGAGGGACTAGCACACCCATGCAGCTTTGATCAACGTTTGCCTTAACTTTTTCCATGTAAACACATTGCTTGGACTCAAAATGAGAAATAAGAAAAGAAAGACTGATTTCAATTTAAATAGTGTTTGCTTCAAGAAAAAATATAGAGAAATTTACTTCCGGCCAAGATGCAGGCATAGGTGTACACATTGTGCCTCCTCGCACAGCAAAAATTAAGGACAACAAAGATTTAGAAACAAGAAAACAACCAGAACTAACAGAAAATTGAACTGTACAGAAGCCTGACAACCATTCATCCAGACAAGTAAGAGGGGCAGAGTCACTGCAGGAAAAAGAGGAGGTTGGTGGACCCAGGTGCCCAGGAGCCCAAGGTGTGCAGGCGGGCAGCTAGCAGACTCCAGGCGCACAGGTGGTGGCTACCAAACCCCGGACATGGGGTGGCAATGGGTAGACCCAGTGAGGCTGCACAAGGTGGCTGGCTGACCAGGCAGTCCCACATTTGCGTGTAGATAATCCAGGTAAAAATGGGGTGGGAGACACCTTGCAACCCAGGGCCCCAGTGCTGGGAAATAAAGCCTCAAAACACCCATTGAAAACAATTGTGGGGGTCAAGGTGCCAGGAGAGACTACCAGCTTCACAGGAGAGTTTGTTGGAGAGATCCACAGTGTCCTAAAACATAGACAAGCCCATCCACATGGAAATCAGTACCAGAAGGGCCCAATTGGCTTGTGGGAAGCGGCAGACAGGGCTGAAATCCAGCAGAGAGTGGAGCAAGTGTCATTGTTCCCTCTTGGACCTCTTCTCCACAAACAGCCTCACAACACAGTGACATGGATTGCCCCACCCTGGTGAGCATCTAAGTCTCCGCCCTTCACTATGTAACAGGTGCATCAATAAAAAAAAAA